>CALNHX010002838.1:0-53545 GCA_940337035.1 Agriotes lineatus
ATGACTGGCGAGCCGTTAGGCGAGCCTGTCATATCCTTGAGCCAGTAAAAATGGTTACCTGGCGTGTATTGTTGAATGTTTTATTTGTTCCTCACTTGTAAATAACTAGAAATTCACCATTTATTCAAAATGTCAAACTGACAAGCAACTAAATTAATCAATATGACACATACTAAGGAAGACAACTCTGGCTTTGCACGCTATCATTTATCTATGAGCACGCTTGTAAAATATAACTGGCTAGCCAGTAAAACATTTACTGGCTAGCCAGTTAAGAAACATTTTCAAGGTGAATACAGTGACTTGATAAATTGATGTTTACAAGTGAGGAACAAATAAAACATTTTACAGATTTGTTTTTACTTGTTTTCGGGTCCTTTGTCTGTGATGGTAGGTCAGCTTCTCCCATTCATGTTGGTTGGTGTGACAACAGCAAAATAACAAGCCCGAACATTGTTTTGTACTTAGTTACTATAGAAACAACAATCACCCACTATATTTAGGCAAACAATATTTGTCATATTCAACGGAATTTCTATTTTTATTAATTCAAAGAACAAAAAATATTATACGAGACTCGATCGTTAAGTGCCTTGCTGGAATAGTCCTCAAAAAATATCAAAACTCGGCCCTTAGGGGCTCGTCCTTCTAACTCTTTACAGGCTGTTTTAAAGCACTTACCGTTCTTGTAACGTAAGATACTATTTACGGCTTGATCCCCGATATTTCGCAACGCCGCGAAATCCCGGAAAAACCGAACAAATTCGATGTTGGGTTAGATTTTGCGTCAGTCGGTGTCAAAACTGACGCACAACCTAACCTGATAACCTTGAATGTGACTTACAGTGCCACCAACATATTATTCCATCGTTTTAATTTCCACAGACGCCCCTTATTGACGTTTTTAATGAACATATGGTAGAAGAGGGAGTATAATACTATTTTATTATTTGAGTATCAATGATCAATGTTTGTCCGAGGTACACTTTTTGTAGCTTTTTATGCTTAAAACGCATCACTTAACCTTGAAAAGTTATCTGACATTTCTAAATTACTTCCATTTGACACGTGAAACAAAACTAAGTTAGCTCGTACCAAATCGAAAATCGCAAGTCGCTATATTGTCAGTATGGCAGAAGGTTCTATTTGCCCATGTCTTAAATTCAAGAGATGATTATTGGCTCAAAATTTATTAGTTACATTAGGTTTGTATTGTATTTATTAATAAACTATTATTTACCTACACAGGCAGAGTCTGTTGATATGTTTTTCAGTCTAACATAATGATAGAATTTAGATAATTGTATAAAATCGAAGTTTAATAGAAGTAGAACTATAATAAATGAGAAATGTAGATACTATACACAGTTTTACACATTATACCTGATCGAATAAAATTCATTATAGTCCGGCCCGTATGTTAGATATGCCCGACAGTCATCCGCCATGAATGACCTTTGTTAGGGGGGCTTATACGAGTGTATTGGTGTGTTATCGGAAGGTTGCGTAAATAGCGCTCGCTGCCAATTCGAAAAATACCTTGACTCTCATTGACGCTACATTAAAAATTGATACAGCGTTTTAAAGGGCCTTAAATTTGCTAAAATTTATATCCTAACAACTGTTTCCGTCGGACTTTTATTTTTTATTTCGTGCGAAAGACAGTTGAAGATGAAAGCGCAACAAGCGGTTTTTAGTATTTTATCGAAATGAGAAGCTCGTGCGATATAATTGTTTATTATAAAACTTGTGGAGCGTGGAAAAACATAAAATTTGGTATATATAATGTAAATTTGGTGTTCATATTGTACATGGTAGCCTGTCGCAAAGGTAGTCATGACGGCGCGTAGCTGCGGAGCCCTTTTCCGCATTACCCTTAGGTAGAATTCTAGGCACCTTCTTAAAGTGGTCTTTGCGGGAGGCCTAGTCGTTTACCTGTTGTCACTTTAACGCATTAGTTCGTGCCGAAATTAACAAATACTGTTGCATTTTCACACAGAAACTCAGCATGCATCAGATTTTCCACTCCGAAATGCAGCAGCGAACTAGACTAAAATCATAAAATGCCTAAATATTTGACAAATGTTAGGATAAACTGATATTATGTAGAATTGGAGCGTTTGATTATTGACATTGAAGAACTCAACGTTTCGCCTACTTTCATAAGGGGCTTCATCAAGAGAACGGTAAGTCAACGTGTAAACCACGCCAGAGGCGAAACTTTATTGCATGGGAAGGGATAGAAGAACAAGATAACTGAACGTGAGAGCCACGTAAGAAGCAAAACTCTTCTACCTATCGAAGGAAAACTTATAGTCAAGACTCGTCTCGGTTGAGTAAAGAAGAAGAAATAGGATAGCCTTCCTCTCGATTGAGATTATTGGGGTTTTTGTAAATAACAATATCTTCCCGAATCTTTCTGCTAAAAGAGGATGGGGATTTGCAGATCATAGAAATTTTATCAAAAAAACTATTATAACCGGTAGCGCGTTGATGTACTGCGATGGTTGATGATGTAACAAGAGCCGACTTGAGACAACGATGTTGTTCAGAGATAAGAGTTTTTACTGAACGTCTTCTTTCACTAATGTATACTAGGCTGGAACGAAAAAAAGAAAATCCTTTTTTAAAATTCTAATAGTGCGAAAAAGTTGCCTCTTAGTCTACTTTACTTACTACTCTTGCCAAATTTGGTTAACCTAAGATAACGTCTTGACATGCTCCAATGGTTTTGAAGGTTGCCAGTATGTGGTATCACCACAACTAATTTCGTTTATTCTACTTGTGCAAGAAGTGTGATTTCGGCGAACACTTCAAGTCACGTGTCAAATACGCTTTATGTTGTTACCTTAGACTTATTTCCATCTCTATTCAACGTTCAGACATTAAGCAAGTATGCGCTTACCTAAACGATAAGGTTGTTTAACATTTATGGGTAGTTTGGCTAACAGTGTTCATCGATATAGTGAACTGAACTTAATCTTTTGGCACACGATTTTATTATAACTTGTAGGAGACTTTTTTGGTGTTCATAATATTGCAAGATTGCAAGATTGAAAACAGTACCTTAGCCTGACGACGATGATAGTTTATTTTTGCCTCAAAGTTCGGACAATTATTTACTCAAAGGCGCCAATTGATGAGCATCGACATCGAAAGGAAGAAACTCTCAAATGAGACTTGAAATGTCTGCATTTGCAATAGCATGTGATAGGACAGCTATATCAGATAGAAATTCAGGACTACTAGCAAGTGCGTTCTAGAGGATATAGGAATAATTACACAAGAGCACCCTTCTAGTGTCATTGACAGAATAAAAGTTAGAAGGCAGCGACAAAAGTCTCGTAGAGAATTGCAAAAAAAGTAACTAACGACTTCGTATCCCTGCAAGGATTATATTTTGATGATCGTAAGGAAAAAACTATGTAAAAAGCTTTACCCAGAAATTCCCTCGTCGACATTGCGACACTAAATAATTTTAAAAATCAAATTAAGCTAGAAATAAAAATATCTCCACGTTTCTAATAAATTAAATAAATTTTCAAATAAAAATAACCGTTACCGGTGGTCGATTCGAACGGCAGGCGGACCGCGAATGCAGCCCCAACATTTTGTGGGATATTGTAAGGGACTGGGCTATTTCTACCTGCTCCACGGAGCACCGACCTTTCGATTTCCAACGTCGCAGGTATATTTAGTAACGCGCTAATTTGTGCCTCTTATTTGTATCGTAAAACATTTATTCTGTACCTATTGGCTCTCATTTTTTGTAAGAATAAAGCCTGCATTATGTATAAAATTACTACATGTATCTACTACTAAGTTAAATGAAAAATAAACAAAATTTTATTTTTTAAGGTGTTAAGATATTTTTTAAGATATTTGTCTGAAATTTTCACGGTTTCATTTCAGTTATGTGAATAATGTGTATGCAAAATATCAACTTCCTCCGACAAATGGTTTTTGAGTTATATGACCAACAGACAGACAGACAGGCAGACAGGCAGACAGACAGACCGACGGAATTGAGAAAACCTGTTTTTCGTCATCTAGGGACCCTGAAAGGTGGAGATCTAAAGAAATCTCGGAAGGTGGTTTTTTCGTGATTACAATACTTCCTTCGTCTTTCAGACGACGGAAGTAAAGTTCTACCGCAGAACAGTTGCACAAAAGCATTTGGTACTGGTTCAGGAACCAGAATCAAACTATCTTGGTCATGTGTTACCTGCATCTGTTTCTACTGCAAGCATTACGTCAAGCATCATTGACTTTCTGACTGCGAACAACGTTGATACTTCAAAGCTTATAGTTGTTGGATGTGACGGTACTGCGGTAAATACAGGACGAGAGTAGAGTTATTAAAATATTAGAAGAATTTATTGGAAAGCCATTGCAGTGGCTAGTGTGCCAGCTACACGCACATGAGCTTCCCTTACGCCATTTATTTCAACACCTAGATGGATTCACTACTGGTCATCGCAGATTTGCAGGTGCTATCGGAAAGCAACTAGATAAATGCGAGAACACTAATAATGTAGATTTCGATAAAATTTAAACTGACTTACCTTCCACTGATGTGAGAGATCTCAGCACAGATCAGAAGTACCTACTAAAAATGTGCCGTGCCGTATCAAATGGTGTATGTTCGGTAAGCTTGTCTAGAAGGAAACCAGGTTCACTTTCTCAATCCAGATGGCTAACTGCTGCTAACCGTCTTCTACGATTGTATGTAGGCAGTGAAAATCCATCGGCACATCTTCGAACTTTTGTTGAATAGTTTATTAAAGTCTATGCTTCAACGTGGTTTGACATCAAATCTAGCTCATCTTGCAAGGATGGCTCTAAACACTTGCTTCAAGCTATTCGCCGTTGTCATTCAAAGAAACGGCTATTTTGGTCCGGAATGGGACGTTTCGGCGCGGGAACGGTTCGGCGCTGATATGTTTCGGCGCAAAGACATTTCGGCACGAAAACGTATCCACTCCCACCAATTTATGTGTGCGGACCATTTCACATGCAAATTAATAAAAGCACGCCAGGTAGAAAATTAGCAAGAGAAGTTTCAAGTGAAGCACGCACTTGCTTGTACTACGAGTTTTAGAAGTTCGACCAATAGAAAAATTTTGCTAGGTAGTGGCTTAACTATTTCTGTTCGGTGAACAAGGTATAGTTATTGGCCAGTTAGGTTAATCCTAATTTTAAACAAGGTTACTTACATTTAATAACCTTTGACATTTTTTATATTATCTGACGGCTGTTTGAATTTCTGATTGAACTGTTGTTAAACATACATCTCCTGGCATGTCATTGTAATTAGCATAAGTGAATCACGAACCTAATTGTGATTTGAAGATTCACAGCTACATATTCATTAAATGACTGAAGCAATGAATTGTGTTTTTGTTTTCAATGTCGACAGAGTCTATATTTACAAGATTCAACTGCATGATTAGTCTTAAAGAAATTAATGCCGAGCTTCAATATCTCTGGTTAAAATCGAGCAACCGGAAGTGGTACTTTTATAATCTTCGATAAAAATTAAGTTTTATAGAACAAGAGTGTCGTTTGTGGAAAAATTACAAAATTAGGTGATTACAAAATGTCTCAAAGGTCCAAAAATTAATAAAGCGAATAGTTTTTAAAAGTCCTATTACATATTGGAGTAAATGGGGTATACGTAAATTCATTTCAATGAAAACGCGTTCATTGCTCGTCATGTATTTTTCATGACATACTAACTAAGTAACGTAGAAGACATTAAAAAATACAATTGTAAATTTAATTTACAAGTTATATTATGTTTTCGTAAAGTTATTTAAAATTCTATTTGTTGTTTCCTAATTTAGTTCAAAAGGAACTAGCATATTAAACATTTAAACTATCAGCAAAATATTTTATTTTTGGTAGATTAAAAAAAATATTATTTTCAAGACCACAAAACCAAAAAACAAAGAGTTTGTATACACAATTGGGAAGAAGTCAATGTTAGGTCCACATTAATTTATGCTTACTTTTATTTGAATATGTTAACTAGGGCAGGTACCTATATATTGAACAAACGCTTTTTAAGTATTATTTAATCTTCTGATGTTTTTAGAAGTATTCTTTCAAAACTTTTCTTTACATACAACATAAAAATATACCAAATTTTAGCGTTGTATTCTGACGCAAAAGCTAAGATTCTCTAGTAATTTTTATTTATATAGAATTTTAATTATCCTCTACTATCCTCTAACTAACATATATTCGAAAGAACCTCATACGAAAATTTACAAAATATAACATTTGATTAGCTTGTGATTTAAATGTAAAGCTGAACCCACAAAATAGGTATACTCGCGCCGAAACGGCCTTGCGCCGAAACGGCCTTGCGCCGAATTGGCTCGGGCCAAAACGTCTTTGGGCCGAAAAGTCTCAGCGCCAAAACATCTCTGCATCGAACTGTCTCCGCGCCGAAACGTCTTCGCGCCAAAAGGGCTGCGCCGAATCGGTTGCGCCGAATCGGCTGCGCCGAAACGTCGTAGACCGATTTTGGTCACCCGGAAAATCTTTTGTTGGCGATGATCATTGATGAGCGGATGCATATTAGAGAGCTGGGTTTCCTCCGTATCATGAAGGCTCGAACCAAGACGAGAGGACAACGGTCATTTAAAATCCCTGCTCTGTTCGAAGTTACTGAACCGCCTTTAATATTTGAGATTTCTGACGAGGACCTTGACGTTATGGGGAAGACTGGAAAAGGGAACGTGGCTGTAGTTGAGTTAGCGCGATTTCCCTGTCACACTCAAGCTGTGGAGAGATGTGTGAAATTAATCACGGAAGCATCAGCAGCAGTTTGTGGTCAAGTTGCAAGGGATGGGTTTATTCACGCGAGACTCGAATCACGGAAAGTGATGCCTAGTTTTGAAACGAAAGTGGATTATCGCACTAAAACTGAATAATCCTTTGACACAATTGCATCCAAAGAGATTTAGGTTATTTTAAAAGCTTCACATGCAATGGTTTTCATATTATCTTTACATAGAATTTAAATCCGTTGGGGCACTTTAAGATATCATCGTAGGTAAACCAAATTTTGTACGCTTATTGAATGACCCAAAAGGCACCTTTTTATTTATACAGGGTGATTTATAACGGGCGGACCAAACTTCAACAGTATGTGGAGGAGGTCATTTTGAGTAAAACATGTTATATCAACATAGGTCGTATTCCATTTAGTTACCTAACTACAAAAGATCAGTTTTATTAAGGGGCGGGTCAAGGTAAAACCGCTCAAAGTAGCCAATGTTTCAAGCGTCATATCTACTACGTATGTGGGCCAATCATATCAAACTTTTAATTGTATGATAGCCTGTAGTTTTATCTGTTTTCACTTAGCCCCATTGTCTTATAAATAGTTCTCTAAATAAATTTTTAAACGTATTTTTTAACTTTACTTTTCAAGGAACCATTTAAATTTTACTTGCGGTTTTGTATTTTTGTAACTCGCAAGGCAGTCACTATCTTCAAATTTAAAGTTTTTATTTACATTTATCAGTACTACATACGTTCATATAGCAAAAATAAGTATTATGAAGTAATGACCGATTTCTTTACTTTTGAAAATTATAACTTCATATGCAAATTTGCAGCAGCTTGGTACTATTTAAAATGGCTTTAAACATATTGTTTATGTTTCTGTTTCTTACGTCGCACTTTTGCATTTACAGCTTCTACTGTGTTACAATTGTTATTATTTATTCATTGTTACCACACTTATTTCAAAGTTATCAGCTTTTATTGCGTTGCATTATTAATTAATGTGCCAGATTGTATAGATTCCCATTGCTGGGTAATCATCATCAGTCACTCGTCTTTAAGCATTAGAATCAGACGGTCGTCAAAGTGAGTGTACACATCAGTAAAATTATGACCACATCGTAATAGCTCTAAGTGCATTCTCATTTAACTTTTATGCTGGTTATCAATATTCACAGCCATGGATATAGTGCACTAAACATTTAGCATGCTTTACCAATTTAGATTTCTAATAGCGATCCAACCATTTTCTAGCAACATTTCTAACTGAATATGAAACATAATTTTGAATCTAAACATTCCAATAGTAGTAGAAGACGAGACATATAAATTTATCACTAACCTGCAAATTTCGACTAATAGCGTATAGACAATAGTTTATGGTCACTGTTTTTTTTTTGGTATGCTGCAGGACTATTAATTACATTTTGCTTGGAAAAGCCATTATAGACAACTATTGAATTGCATTCATTTCTACGATTCATTAAATCAGAACGAAACAATAAAGGTAAAAGACGTGCATTTTCCATAAAGATAATGCATATTTTCACAACTGTTTTTCTTTTGAAATAATTTCCAGATTCTGCTGTACACTCTTACATATCTACAAACTACTCGCTTTTCAAATAAAGATCGATGCAAGATGGCTGGAAGTTACGCAACATGATTTTTAATTGTTATATGAAATTGTTACGTTCAGTTTGAGGTAAGCATCTATTTCTGCTTATTTCCTAACGTTAGCCCTAGTTATCCACCTTACCTGTAGTTTTCCCGAAAAGCTACTTAATTGCTATGTAAATTTCAAGGATAAATTTGCTTTTATCTGCCACGGTTAACGTTGAGAGCTGCAGGTGAGTGTCTGATTTGTATTCTCGCATTTTCCTGGTTTTTACAAGCCCTTCTGAACGAGCCATTTTGCTTAATTAACCCTGGAAAATCAATGTTTACCTTTAAAATTAAGTGTTTATTATGAACATTTTGAAAGCTATGTTATACGAATGTAGTAAGCAGTGTCTCTTGTACCACTGATGTGAATTTATTTACAAAGGTATTTCCATTATTACATTGTTTGGCTTATCTGGGAGTATCTGCGCAGTAACAGCCGTGGCCGTTCAACCATTTTCTTTTGAATTGTGGCGTATCAGCTACACTATTTCACAAAATGTTTGTATTGCCGCCATTAGTCCTAGCGTGAGCACTTAGCAACTTCTGTCTATGGTCAGGTTTTCTATAAGTATTTCGTTCCACTGTGGTAGTGGAATCACGTAACGAATTTGTGTTTTGTTTTTCAATTCCCTCAAACATCTATCATTGGTTAGTTAAATGGAATCTGGGAAAAACTACATTTGGTGGATTTAGAGCGTATAGCTGTGTTTTACAACGGTTTTTGATAAGTCAGTACCTTCTCATTAGGCTAATTGGAACTGGAGCCGCTAAACCGTGCTACACCTGAAGGCTTTTGTTGACATTTATAGAAGGTACACCATCTTCTATAAATGTCAACAATACTTATCATTATTTAGAATTTATCGATTTAGGAATTAGATTACATTAGATTAGATTTAGATTCCACGACTGCCTTTTGCTGGCATGCACACGTCAGCCCTTTGGGCTTTTTGTACTGTCGGGAGTTTTCAAGTTAGCAGGCCGACATCCGTATCTTTTACTAGATTTGCAACGTCCCCTACTAGCTTGCGGTTGTCAATAGAGTTAAGGCTCCAATCGAGTTGGTGTCTTTTACGCTCTAATGCTGGGCATTCAAAGAGGATATGATAGGCTGTTTCATCATTCTCGTGGCATAGTCTGCAAACAGGTTCATCTCTATAGATATTGATCCTGTGCATAAATTCTCTGAATGCTCCAGTGCCTGTTAGTAGACTGACTACTTGCTTGATTCGAGTTCTGTTCAGTCTCAACAGAGTTTTGGTGGTTTGTGGATTCGGAGTTTTTAGAAATCTTTTGCAGTGTGTTGCTTGATTGTATTTTCTCCACATTAGTTGGTGTGCAGTGTTGTCCCATTCATTAATGGCTGAGCGTGCTTGGTTTTTCTGAATGCTTAGACCAGGTTCTGGACCGGTTATTGCATTACGGGCTGATCCATTTTTGATAAGAATAAAGCTTGCAATATGTACAAATTATTAGATTAGATTAGATTAGATTTAATTCCACGACTGCCTTTTGCTGGCATGCGCACGTTAGCCCTTTGGGCTTTTTGTTTTCAAGTTAGCAGGCCGACATCCGTATCTTTTACTAGACTTGCAATGTCCCCTACTAGCTTGCGGTTGTCAATAGAGTTAAGGCTCCAATCGAGTTGATGTCTTTTACGCTCTAATTCTGGGCATTCAAAGAGGATATCATAGGCTGTTTCATCATCCTCTTGGCATAGTCTGCAAACAGGTTCATCTCTATAGATATTGATCCTGTGCATAAATTCTCTGAATGCTCCAGTGCCTGTGAGCAGACTGGTTTTGGTGGTTTGTGGATTCGGAGTTTTTAGAAATCTTTTGCAGTGTGTTACTTGATTGTAGTTTCCCCACCTTAGTTGGTGTACGGTATTGACCCATTCATTAATGGCTGAGCGGGCTTGGTTTTTCTGAAAGCTTAGACCAGGTTCTGGACCGGTTATTGCATTACGGGCTGCTTCTTTTGCGAGCTTGTCCGCCTTTTCGTTTCCTTCAATACCTTGGTGACCTGGGATCCAGCATAATTTTACTGTATTTCCCTGGTTTAAAGCTTGGATTTGCATTCCTTGACCAGTCTCGATGAAGTACTGAAAGCGTTTAGCGCTTTCAGTGCTGCCTTACTGTCTGAGAGAATGTGTATGTCTCCATTGAGCAGCTTCTTTTCTATGCTGATGTTTGCGCATACGTTAGTAGCTTGTACTTCAGCCTGAAAGATGTTACAAAACTTTCCTAGACTGACTTCTTCGTTGGTTCTAGGATTGGTACTGTACACACCGGAGCCTGTACCCCCTTCAAACTTAGATCCATCAGTATAAAAAATGATGTTCTTATTTGTTGGAGTTGGTAGTTGGTCCGGATTTCAACTTGTGTGTACAGTAAGGTTCTTTTCAAAGTCATAGGCTTTGATTATAAGATCAGAACCCATTTCTAATATTGGGTTGTTGATGTGTAACATGATCTTGCCATGTCCTAAATTATTAGATGTGGTCATCCAGTGACCAGTACTTTGTAATCTGTTGGCTGCCATTCTGGCTTCACCTTCTAAGAAGATGTGCAGAGGTGGCAGATTTAAAATAGCATTCAGTACTTGTCCTGAGGTGCCTTTAAAGGCTCCAGTGATGTACCGATTAGCTAGATATTGTATTCTGCTGATTTTGTGGATCGCAGTTGCATGTTTTATTTTGGGCCACCAGGCGATTATTCCATATTAAATTATTGGCCGAACCATGGTTTTGTACAGCCAGAAGGTCAGTTCCGGTTTGAGCCCCCACGTACTACCTATGGCTTTTTTCGCAATAACTAATGCTTGTATGCACCTGGTGATTGTTTTGTCTAAGTGGGAGTTCCAAGTTAGTTTGGAATCGATGATTAGACCTAGGTACTTAAACTCGTTCTCCCAGTTGACATTTGTCTCAAACAGTCTTATGTTGATTCTGTTTGTGATTTTCTTTCTACGAGTGAAAGCGACGAGAGTGGCTTTGCTGGAATTAATTCTAAGATTATTCTCCAGACACCACTCTTCGGTTATCTTTAGTGCTGATTTCATTACATTGTCTACGGTTCTTTGGTATTTACCTTGAATTAGTATGACAATGTCATCAGCGTATCCTTGAGTGTAGTAGCCTTTGTTATTGAGTTGGATCAGCAGTTCATCAACTGTGAGGCAACAGGAGTGGAGAAAGAACTCCTCCCTGTGGACATCCCCTTGTCGCCTGCACTGTCTTTTCCTTGTCAAATAACTTGACTTTTACAACTCTAGTGTTGAGCATTGCCATAATCCATCTTATCGTGGTGTTATCGATCTGATGGTTTGTCTTTGCTCTTTCAATAGAGTGGTAGGAGGTGTTGTCGAAGGCACCTTCTATGTCTAGAAATGCTCCGACTGCGTACTCCATGTACTCCAAGGTTCTCTCAATTGTCCCCAGTAGTTGGTGTAGAGCGGTTTCACATGACTTCCCTGTTTGGTTGATATTTGTGAATCGGGAGTGAAGTTAGGGCTTTCTTCCTCCAGTATCTGTCTACTAATCTTTCCAACGTTTTAAGGAGGAATGACGTTAGGCTGATAGGTCTGTAAGATTTAGCTTCTGCATAGCTGCTCTTACCAGGCTTAGGGATAAATACTAATTTAGTCACTCTCCAGGCTTGGGAAATGTAACCCAAGGGAAGATTTGCTTGGAACATGTCTTTGAGTGGGTTCAGCAGTATATATATCCCTTTATGTAGCATTATAGGTTGTATGCCGTCGTTTCCAGCAGATTTGAAAGGACTGAAGAGACTAGTTGCCCATCTAATCCTTTCTTTGCTGACTATTCTCTTAGCTGTTTCCCAGTCTTCCCTCCTAGGGGTATGATTGGGTTCAGCCAGAGTAGGTTGTTCCACTGCTCCGGGTAGGTGAGTTTTTATCAAAAAAGATAAAGTCTCCTCTTCCGTTGTAGTGTATTCTCCGCTTTCTTTTTTAAGAGTGCCTACTGGGTTCATGGCTTGCTTTGAGATGATTTTGTGGAGTCTAGCTGTGGATCGCGTGGTCTCCACCTCCTGGCAAAACTTTTTCCAGGCTGCTATCTTAACTGACTTGATCTTTTGGCCATAGTTTGTGAGAGCCTTGTAATAGTTCTCCCAGTTATTTGTGGCTTTAGACCTGTTAAACAGACGCCTGACTTCTTGTCTGGTCTTTTCTAGGTTTTTATTCCACCAATTTGTGTGATTTTTTTGCTCTTTGCTGACTTGGGTCTATTAGAGGACAGCTACTCTGAAAGGAGTCAATTATGGCCTCTTTTAACCGGTCAGCATTTGAGTCTAAAACTACTTTATTCGGAGATCTGAACTTTAGGTGTTCTATCTTCTCTTGTAGTTTTTGTTTATATAGGTCCCAGTCTGTCTTTCTTGGGTTGTAGTAAACTCTTTGGCTTACTTCCCGTTGAAACAGTTCAAAGGTTATATAATTGTGGTCAGAGAGTGATGGTTCGTCTGAAACTTGCCATTTATTCACTGATTGACTAATTCTCATAGTGGTTATGGTAATATCTATAACTTGTCTATTAGCGTTATAAAAGGTTGGAGTGTTACCTTTATTGACTACTACTAGATTGTTAGTTAAGATAAATTCTAAAAGTGACTCACCTCTTATGTTGCAGCATAGCTGTGTTTTACAACGTTTTTGATAAGTCAGTACATTCTCATTAGGCTACTTGGAACTGGAGCCGCTAAACCGTGCTACACCTGAAGGCTTTTGTTGATATTTATAGAAGTTACACCATCTTCTATAAATGTCAACAATACGTATCATTATTTAGAATTTATCGATTTAGGGAACTTGAGTGTGGATTCCCAGATTGGAGTTTTTAGTTGCGACTTTGGCTTCTTTTTGGACTTCGTTTCCGTAGCACAGTATATTCAACAGATATGCCACAACCTTACTTTAATTAAAATAAATACTTTGCCATAACTCAATATGTTTAGCGTGAATGCGTTTATAAGCTTAATATATTTAAATCTTCCTATTTATACTTGATTCGCCATTTATTGATGTAGTAGTATGTATTATTGACATCTATGTGTATTTCCAACGTACCCTGCGCTTTGTTTAGGTGTACGTTAAGCTTACTTTTTAAATTACATATTCTACAGAGAGATTGTCTTTACTACGAACACGGCAGACGGTATGACGTCTTTTTAGGCAATCATAAATTCTCCTTGAGTTACTCATGTTCACAATTCATGAATTTGCTCTATATAATTCATCGTTATGCTGTGAATGTGACGTGTACACGTCGCGCGTTTGGTATTGACTTCGCCGTAATTACTTACATACCTGGTCTTCGATATCATAAGTTCAACATTTAATTCGTTGCGTGGAACTGCCCTCTTGTTCTTAAAGTGTCTTTTACATTTTTACATTGTTATATAATAATACTTATAACTAAGCTAACTAAGCCTGCAGCATCATTTTTTTGGTTTGAGTAGCTTCAACGATTCTGTTGCCGGTCCCAAGCCCTGATAAAGGAGGAGGGTGCGCGGGCGGGGTTATCAGCCTACAAGCGGTAAAAAACACATTGCTCAAAGAAACGGTGTAAAAGCCTCGGAACCAGGACGGATAAAAACGATGACGAATAAGGCGAGAAAAAGAAAAAGAATGATACGAATAGGATGTTAGAACATACAGTCTTTTATTTATTTATTTATATCGCACTCAGCCAACAGCCGTTGTGCCAATTATAGGTGTCGCTGTGCATTTATGGGGACTTCCAACCCCACTAACGACTGCCATGATGTTGTTATGACCGCCGGGACCAACTATTTCCGTGACAGCCGTATCACGAGGCGCCGAGAGATGCAGCCGTGGAACTCCCATCCAAGTTCTGACCAGAAAGAGCGTTGCTTAACTCTGCTGATCGAACGTGGACGCTTGTTTAAGCTACACCACCCGAGACAAGTCGAGATCACGAAATTATCATTGAAATTAGAACACATAAAATAGACATTTGCGCTCTATCGGAAATGAAAAACAAAGGGAAAGGAGTGTCCAAACACGAGAATTGCCCGTTCGTACACTGTGGGAAAAACAAAGAAGATCGTGCATCATCAGGCGTGGCAATACTAATATATGAAGGATTCGAAGAAAACATAACAAATATTAAATATGTTAACCACAATACATAAGTGTATATGCACCTGATATAGGAAAACTGGCGCTCTTGCCCTGAGATTCGTTAAAACCGACTAAAGGCCTCGGCTGAAGCGCTCAGGGAGTCGGGCGTGGTTCAAACTATACGTCGTTGGGCAAGCGTGCTAAGACATATACAGGGTACGTCGAAATTATAAGGGCGCCACCAAGCCTGTAGTAAAGGTGTGACCGAATAACCGGGCATGGACGGTCATCGGTGGCGAAGTATTCGAGATACTCCGTCGAACAACAATTTCGTGACTGAAAATACTGGAATTGCAATATTGGGACCTTTTAGCCGCGGCGGTGCAACGACCATACTTACCTGCACGCTCCGAACTCTCAAGTCCTGTCGTACACCAATCTTTACACTGAGGGGCAGTATCTGAAACAGAGCATGCACAAGGCGAACAAGAATAATACGTCCCTTAATTAGTTATGCGTCTATTAGTCGATTAATACATTCGGGCAGCAAATCGTGCCGCCAAAATTATCTCTTAAGAAAAATACGCATCAGCTGATGGACGCGCTAATGCTACGGTACAAACACACACCATGTGACTGGCCGCTATCGGTTCGTCACTTTATAACAAACAGTACAGTGAAAAACAATGGGCGTTAGTTCATAACAATTAATCATACGCCTGCGTAGGCGACGGAAGCAATATAGATATTGATAAACACGGCGCCGCAAAGGTATGCGACGAATTAACTCGCGGTCTTATTTATTAGGCGGAGGGGGAGCAGCGTAGCTGCAATACTTATCCAAAAAAGGGCTAGAATAATCTCGCAAAGATAGGTGAATTTTGAATATACATTCCAGCCAGTTCCACGTCGCCCATGCATGCGATAAATGAACTTAAACGAGGCACGAAGCCAGTACACATATGAAAAGTCTCGAACAAATCGTGATATTGACGGCGTCGCACGGCTATGCGATGCGTTCGTTCGCTAATCGCATAGTTAGGTATAAACAAACCCGCACACATGCAGTTACCAAAATGAGGGCTAACAACGGCCCTTCATACAGACATCTGCGAAGAGTTCATGAATTTCTTTGTACGGTCAAGCGCCAAGCTCGCACCTTGGCCACATTTCAGTGAAAGTTAGCGACGGCAGCGTCACAAGGCATCGTAGCCCCAGAGCGCCACATAAAATAGTAATAAGCGAGCAAGAGGCACAAGTACGCCCCCGCAGGAAAACCACAAACCACAAGTAACTACGATTATGTTCAAATGGTTCTATTACAGGTACCTTAATTCGGAGACGGTCCTTGAGAATGGCGTGCGATCGGTTGATAGTCTGCTGCAATCCGTGGCGTTGAATCAGCCGCGATACGGCATTTTTGGGGCAAACGAACTAGGATCCGTCAAATATGGCGGCCATGAAAAGTGCCCCTACGAGCACAACGACTGCGGCAAAAGCGGTCCACTACGTCCTGCTGGATAGATCCTCGAGCATCGAGCTACAGGGGACAATCCCTTACTTACGGACGCAGGAACGGACTCGCAAAGCTCATCGCACCCACGCCTAAAAGTGATCACTGCCACTCGCACAACACACAACCTCTCTTGTCTGTAGTACTGCCGGAACTCGCTTGCGAGCATCCGGGTGACGCCACGCTATATCCCCGCGGAGCAACAACCAATGGCGACGCGGAGTCTACGCCAGTTCAAACCAGTTCCTCGTGCCTTAGATGGGCACGCGTTGTGCAAAGGGTGATCTAGAAATGATTGAAACGAGACAGCTACGCCTATACACAGGGTGTTCGGATATAAATGGGAAAGAACAGAGCTGGTATCTGTGAATATTTGCTAAATGAAATTGAAAGTGCTGACCTTTGATTCGAGATACAGACAAACTGTGCTGAAGGTTTAGATGCTCTACTTGTTTGCCTAAGGCTGGAAAATGGCTTAACAAATTATATGACTCCCTACAACACGAACTAGACGAAATTCATAACAACGAAAACATTATTGTATTGGGCGATATGAATGCTAGAATAGGTAACGAATGCATACACGGAATTAAACAACGATTTAATGAAGCATCCATTAACCGTAATGGAGAAATCATGATCCACTTCTGCACACAGAACGCACTGAGAATAAATAACACGTTCTATCCACACAAGCCACAACATAAATATAACTCGTCAAATACACAAGGACATAAATCTACGCTTGACTACATACTAACCAACAGAAAAATTCACCCTACCCAAATAAGAGATGTGAGAGCACTAACCTCAGCAAATACAGAGTCAGACCAAAAACCAGTTATAAGAAAAATCTATTTACAAATCAAACCAATACTTAGTCCACCGCCTATATATGTAGAAAATTTAAACAGCAAAGCGTTAGAAGACGAAACAACAAAATGGCTTTATAGACAAAGATTAGCGCAAAAGTTCGAAACAAATAAAGTAGAAGAAACAAACACCGTAGATGAGATGTGGGAAAAGGTTGAACAAAATATAAAAGAAGCGGCAACCGAAAGCTTGGGAACACGAAAAGTCAACATCAACAGCAAAAAACCAAACAAACCTTGGTTCATCCCAGAAATAAAAGAATTAGCATACAAAAAATTGAAAGCGTACCTCCATTATCGTAGCAACAAAATCCCAGAAAATTATCAAAGGTATGTAACAACTCGAAACGAAGTAAATACCGAGATACGAAATATTAAAAAGGAACACTGGGCACGATTCACAGCAGACATGGAGCACGATCTTTACGGGGCACAAAGAGAAGTTTGGAAAATAGCGAGAAAAAACCTATAAATGAATATAATGTCACCAGTAGAATTGACAAGACACAGTGGATGTTCTACGTAGAATAGTTGTACAATGACGAGAGAGATAATCCCGAAGAAGAAGAAGCCGTCAATATACTACATGACATTACAACTATAACGGAAGAAGAAGTAAAAGAAGCTACAACAAATCTCAAGAATATGAAAGCTGCTGGACCAGAGGGAATCCTGAATAAACTCTCAAAATATGGCGAAGCAAAAATAATTGAAAACATGACCATGCTCTTCGAAATATCTTACATTCTAAGAAAGTACCACAGAAATGGCGATCGAGTATTAGAATCCCAATAATTAAAAAAGGGGAAAAGAACAACCCTGCGAACTACGGCATGATCACGCTGCTAAATACCACACTCAAGCTGTTCACTAAAATCTTAGCAAATAAAATAGGAGCCTAAGCGGAGAACAGCAAGGCTTCAGAGGCAACAGGTCCACTATTGACGCTATATTTGTAATAAAACAAATTATTGAGAAGGCCATAGAGTTCAACACACCAGCATATAGGTGCTTCAGAGATCTGACCAAGGCATTCGATCGCGTTACACTAAAGGATGTAATGTCAAGGCTAAAGGAAGAAAACATACCTGAGCATATAATATGCATTATAAGAGACATAAACAGCGTCGACAAAACACGAATAAAAGTCGACAATGAATTATCTGCGGAAGTCGCCATCAAATCGCGAAGCCGACAAGGGGATAGTCTTAGCCCACTATTGTTCAACCTAATAATAGATAAAATAATACAAAAAACCAAAACAAAAGGAAATGGATACCAGATAGGAAACAACAGGATAAAAATAATTTGCTATGCAGATAATGCAGTAATCATTGGAGAAAGCGAAGACGATTTACAACAAATGGTGCATGAATTCAGAAAAACCGCGGAAAGATGAAAGTATCTATAATGAAAACTACAAGAGAACCGCGAAGATGTACAATAGTAACCGAAGAAAAATACATAGAACAAGTCATGAAATTTGAATACCTAGGCATAGAAATTTCCAGTTACGGTAGCCTTAAAGAAGGAGTACTCAAACAAGCCAACAAAGCGGCAAGAAACAAGAGCCGAAGCTTAGAAAGCAAAGTCCGCATCTATAAAACGTGCGTCAGGCCGCTTTTAACATATGCAGTCGAAACCAGGGCAGACACTGCAGAAACCAAAAGAATACTCAGAACAACGGAAATGAGAACATTACGACCTATCACAGGCAATACACAAAAAAATATGAAGCAACCAAATAAGAGAAACATGCGCAATAGAAGATGTTGTTCGGTGGTCTCGGCAAAGAAGAAGAGAATGGAACCATCATGTAAACAGAATGGGCAGAAAAAGATTAGCCAAAAGGGATGGAAGACCATCAGGAAGAAGGCCAGTAGAAAACCCCCAAAGAAGTGGAAAGATAGCTGGCAATCGGCGTTACAAAAAATGCACCGCAAAAACAGGCCATGGCCTAATATAAGTTGTTACAGATCAAATTGATCTTACGACACTCACGGATGGGCGAGTGCCATCTAACTAGACAAGTCCTGGCAATCGTAAAAAACAGGCCCAGGGAGGGGGCGGGGTCCTAAAACGAGACACCACAGGGCAAGCGTGTTGATATCTATATAGGGTATTACCAAATAAATGGGCGCCACAAAGTCCAAGTAAATCCAAGAAACCAGAGTTCAACCAGACCTTGAGGGTCAAACGGGACGAAAGATACTCAAATGCTGCTACTGGAAGCCACAGCGCAGCGACTAACGCAACAACTTACCCGCAACGCTCATCCACCACGCCCGGGTCTCACCTTACATCAATCGTGACATAGAGATTCAGTCACCCTGTAAACAAAAATGTACAAGACACAAGGGAAAAATCATAAGTCGGTACAGTTAATACATCTATTGGGCCACTTCACATGACCAAACAAACAACTTACAGTTGTACCGACGTGGTCGGCAAGTATAATAATAATTAATAACGACTTAACGGGATACACCCAGCTAGGAAGCGCTATACCTAAAAGCTACGACGCACAGCTGAGTGGAATAACAAATCCAAATCGATTCTACTTAAAAGTCGGATTAAGCCTAAACAAGTATAACGCACCAGCTTGAAATTTGTATTTGAGTTCGATTCACAAAAACATACTGACAGCAATTCAGAACACAAACGTTAGATTTGTACCAGAGTGTACTGTGCATTCATTAAGAGCCAGGCATAGACTCAAAAGGTTAATTTACAAGAACAAGGCTGATTTGCAGCACAGCAATTTAGAACAGAAACGTTATTGCAAGAACATGCGGGCGTGAGTGGAATGTGTCAAATGCCCGCTTGACAATACACGGATATCAGCGTGGCCGTTGGATGGGTCACTCGGTAAAGAATCCCACCTCACATATGACTGAGAAAATAGGCTAGACAGGCCTCCATACGAACTGGTGATCACAACAAGCCCACGAATGGACATCACCTTGCAACACAAGTGCTCACAACGCTCGCCAAGTGTCGTCTGCCCACACAATTAAAAAAGTCACAGAAGCGTGCAGACGCCCACACAACTCGCAATATCGACTCCATCTGCGACGGCCCGAGGATGAATCCCTCCATACAGACGTTAACAGAGCTTCACGCTCAAAATTGCTGTCTCCAGATGCGACCAATAGGATGCCAAGGTCTTCGCGTCATCACGCCGAAGCTGTCTCGGTGCGATAGAAATCGACTGATGTTATCTCCCTTGCCCCCACTGAATATGCTTCTTGAAAATATTTAAACGAACGCTGTAATCAGCGATAGGGCGGCCAGCTGCGATATGCGCCTGCATAGAGATTCGCGCGAAATCTAGACTGTTAAGCGGAACCAAAAGTCACGTGCGGGATAGGATTTTTGTGTGATACAGAAAGCTGCCGTATAAAAGATAATAGATTACCGAAACAGGTCCGATATACAGGCGGACTCGCCTATTATGTACAAAAACTTTACCCTTGGATGGGGTGGAAACATCCTGGGGATAGATTCGGCACCATCACAGTGGTATCCCGTTGCCTTTCACGACTGTTTTGAAGCTCGAGAAACGCTAAAGTACACAGCCCCAACGAGATTCGCACCTGGCCACCTAGAGGAACGTGAATCAGTATCCTAGCGAGCTAAGCGACTGAGCCACTGCCTTCTTATGTTACGTTACTTGCGCCTCGTCTGTCTTTTTCCATTCTAAAACAGGTTACAACTTATCAAAGAGCATACGTTTCTGATAAATGTATTTTTGCGATAATCCCCTTAAATTTAAATTGCAATTACCAGATTAGCGGGGAATCATTTAACTCTAATTCGCGAGTTGTGGAATAATCAAGTTGGTGCTCATCTTATATGTTTTAATAACTTTAGTGTTAACGACCCCTTTCTCTGTAGTAGGTCAGTTAGCCTGATAAACGCAATTACGAACTATTTTGGGTATTCACGGCTTGATATTCATCTTATTTTAAAGTGTTGTAAAGTTATCATTAGTTTTATTTTTTTACTTCCGGCTGTTAGAACGTTCAGCGGTCACAACATGAAAAGGAGAAATAATAAGAGAAAAAAGTATAATAATTTTACGCCCCGACACACGTGCTGTTAGGTTCAGCTGGTAATTAATGAATTACCCCCACATATGGCATAACTTAAACTAAGTATCGCTGATTTTCTTTGCGCTCCAATTTTCCTAATCGCGTTTGACTAGGTTTGACGTAGCTGTCCATCGTCAATACATCGCAGTAGGTGTAAGAAAAACATTTCCAAAGAGCAGTCTACACATCTGAGATTCCGAGTCACGTCTCATTTAAGTGGCGTAGAATTACATATCGATGTCATATCGCAAATTTTTAAAAAATTATTAGCTCATTCCGCCCACGCCCTTTCTATATCGATGCCCTGTATCCTGATGCAGCCTTGGAGAACTTCTCGTTACCAAGGTGTAGATCAACGCAGCTTTCTCGTAATCAATAATTGAACTGCGGGTATTCATTCTTTATTCCACAAACTGATGCAGTTTTAAAATATCTCCTTCATATCGCGTGTAGATTTATTACAATTTCACCTGTCGTCAAAATTACACGGTTATTTTTGGTTCACCAAAGTTCGGCTTCCAACCATGGTTTCCATTTCCAGCCACAGATTTTCGCCCAATCGCCGAGCTCGACCGCCTTCATTTTCATATCATTATCATTGATTCCCTGAAGCAAGGTAAATTTAATATGTTACATGATTTTAGTATTGCGTGTGTGATAAACCGTAGTACTAATCTAAGTTTGCATCCGTAAATAGATTTACGATGTATCGCCGTATTAAAAAGACTCGGAAAAAAACATCGTTTTGTGTCCTTAGAGCTGCGTCAAAAAATTTGGGCGCGAAGGTTGGTTCTCTGCTCGCGTTGGCATCATTCAATAAATCGTCGGGCTACCAAACCATCTGTACCATGTATCTTGTACGAGAGCCAATGTTAAATTTGGGTGACATCAAACTCCTTGCAGCATTTCCGTTGAGATCAATTTTCCTCAAGGTATCCTCCTACATTACATATTATAGTGTGTACCGAAATATGAAATTCCCAGTGATGCTGACGCGTCTAAATTAAAAGCTGCTCTTAACTTAACTAACAACCAACCTGGTTTGACGTCGTTGTATGTTGTTCTTTAACTTTGTAGTGCTTCTTACGCTGTCATATAATTCAATGTAAATGCATAATACCGTTATATGTATGACCTATGTATTATTTTCTAGGCATTTAACGAGATTTATTATGTGTGCGGAGAAAGCTCGACGTGTTGTACAATTGAGGTTAACTGCTTTGATTTGTACACTCAAGGTTAGCTGTTTTGATTCGTACAATCGAGGTTTGCTAGTTTGATTTGTACAACCGAGGTTAACTATTTTGAATCGAGCTCACTCTCTATTTACAGGGGGATGCGGAAAGTTCGTTCCCACATTTCGTTCCCCACATTTCGTACCCCACATTTCGTTCCCGGGATATTTCGTCTCCCCACATCTCGTATCCGGAAACTTGGTTCCTGACCGAGCTCAATTTGTCCCCTAGATCACAGGGTGTTGAAAAACGAGTGCAGCTATCGGAATACAGTTAAAAAATAAAAGATATTTTAATTAATTTATTTATTATAATAAACGTATAAAGACAAAATAAATTGTATTTATAAAAAATGACGGTTTAATCTAATTATTTTCCTGATATTTTGTATAGGGCCATAATTTCTCATTCTAGACAATTTTTCTTAGTAATATTTTGCCACATCATGAAAAAAAGGGTAGTTTACCTGAAAAGAAAATACTTTTTGCTTAACTGTCAAGGCCGACTTGTTTTTGAAAAACTGAAAATTTTCTTAAAATTCTCTACAAACGAAGCAGGAATTATAATTCCTATAACATTTTTATGTAAAACTAAAAATAAAATTTAATTCTCTCTTGTAAACTCAAGCTGGGGTCATACTGTATATAGTTCTTATAAGTTTATTATAATAAATTAATTAAAATATCTTTAATTTTTCTAACTGCATTCCGATCGCTGCACTCGTTTTTCAACGCCCTGTAATCTAGAAGACAAATTGAGCTCGCTCGGGAACGAAGTTTCCGGGTACGAGATGTGGGGAGACGAAATATCCTGGGAACGAAATGCGGGGTACGAAATGTGGGGAACGAAATGTGGGGAACGAAATGTGGAGAACGAACTTTCCGAAAACCATTTACAGGTGCCCTTGCTACGAGATAAATGTTTCCTGTGTTGTTTACTCGACCTCTTTGGATTCAAAAATGTATAAATTGTTTATGTGTTGCATATTTGTTTTTACACTGTATATTTTCTGCTCTGCACCCGTCATTTAAAAGCCTAATAAACCTCCTTTGTTAATTTTAATTGTTTTGTTTCAAGCCTTTCAAGCGCGTTAGGTCCAAAAATCGTGATTACCATTGCTTGGATAATTACAAAGAAAATGTAAAAGAAAATTTAACTCCAGTAAAAAGAAATTAGGTCTTTAGTTGACAAGTAGTTAAGTCTCCATGTAAATATTTTGTACAAGACCCGCTGCTTTGGCCGTGAACAAAGTAGGTCCATACATCTGCGGGTTGAATTTCACAGTGCCGTTTTGAAATTTCATCACAATTTTTACTGTCCTAAAACAGAGAGACTTTGAGACTAACGTAAACCATACCCTTCGGCCAGCTAGCTGCGAAGGATCAGGAGGGGCTTTACTACTTTGGCCTCCCAACGCAAACTAACCTGTGGTTCAGTATAATCAAAGAAAATAAATTCCTAAGTGACTAACCTTGTTTTTACTTTGAGGGTGCTGATGTTTCCCTGTGTTTTATTTTTTCCTGCTGTGTACACAGCGAATTGGATCTGTACTAAATCAGTCCGTGCTGACTTTCTTTGTTGCACATCCTGCATCTTTTATTTGATTCGTATTTAAAACTTCGCCTACTGAAGAGATGTGTTCAAAGATTCAGAACAATAGTTTCAAATTGTGCCACTCAAGGTTTTTTTCAAAATAGCTATTTCAAACATCGCATGTAACAAGTTTCCTTACACCTTTATTACGTCAGATTTAAGGTAACGAAAATATGAAATACATTTCTTTACTGTTAGAATAGTTAATTAGCTGTAAAGTAAGCGAATGTTTCTATTCGAACTACTATTACTGTGGAGCTTCTTGCTGCATTGTGTCAACCAAACCATACAAAATATATATAGAAAGATATTAAACTCAATAAAGCTGGTAAGTATAGTGTAAAGCTGACACGGGTTGATTTTTCAGTACGAACATCAAGACTATTTGCAAGGCTTATGTTTATGGAAGACATTAAAACATTATCTCGACAGAATATGGTTGAAAAGGCGCTAACAAAATATGCCACAGGTCAGATTTGCGGTTTACTATCGGTTTTATGTTACGGTCATGCTGGTTTATTTAGCTTCAAGCTGTGAAATGAATTGTTCACAGGTTATGTACTTCAAGTGGAAAGGTTGAGCATTAGACAATAAAACTGTGTAACAACCCGCGTATGAATATGCATTTGCTGTAAAAACTCTCTGATTATCAGCCAACGGCAATGGTTTCCTAAAGTTCAAAGTTGCTAATACGTGGAATGATTTTATTATTTCCATAAAACAAACTATTGTTTTAATGGAATATCTTATATTTCTCATGGAAATGGGCAACTCTACAAGCAATACAAAATGTTATCGCAAATTTTACAGCGATGTACAATTTTTGGTAGACACGCTTGTTAAAATTGCCAAGATGTACTTAAACAGCGACTGAATTCCTTTAAAAGTATATACTTTTCGTAAATATCTATCGATCTTGGGAGCTATCAAAAGGATCGTCTTCATTAAAAAGACGTACCCAAGGCAACAAGTTTTATTTCAGGGTTGGTGCGTGAGAAATTTCTAAATTCATGATTGGCAACTGTAGCGATGCCTCTTCTGAATGACAATGTTCTCTATGAGTGCGACATTTCTTGGAATTTTCGTCTTGCATTTTCTAACTCATCTACTAGAAGGGCTGATAATCGGAAAGAAATTATTCCTAAGTCATTTAGTCGCAGTCCCCGCTCTTGTGTCAACTAAAGTGTTCGACACACAACAGCTACGAATTAAATATTTGTTTGGGACGGAATCGTGTTGATACTGTATCTGCTGTAATGTTTGATGTGCTGTGCTATACCTTCTATAAAAACTATTTTTCCTGGAAAATTGTAGTACCTCTACAGACCCTAAAGGTTTTCAATATTTACACGATTCTGTAATTAATAGGTCTCTTATGAACGATTTTACCTCAGCAATTTCTTGCAATGTTTTGGTACACTTATCTTGCAGATGAAATAAGTCATTCCTAAAAACTTAAAGACTTGATAGAAATTTAAAAATCGGTTCTTTAACGTCTAACAGATTTCTTTTTCCATAAACGATCTGCAGGCGAAGCTCAAGCAAATATTAGAAGAAACTCTCGCTGATGTTACCCTTTTCTTGTCATCACCATTTGCGGCGTTCTGTTAGCTTAACGTACTTAAATAAACCAAAATCGGAGAAATTCACAGTTAGATAACCGCGTCGATTCTATAATGAAGTTACATACATTGAATTCGTAATGTAAAATTGCTTAATATAACACAGAACTTCTTTAGATTTTTTCACAATAACATTTCATATGGCGTATATTATTACTAAAAATTCACTGTACATCAAATATGAACATAAGTAGGGGAAATTTTACAAATACGTATAATTTATTTATTCACAGAAATCTGTTGACATTACAAACAATATATCTAAACCAAATTGCTTTTATATATTATCAACAATATTTTACAGGAAAAAACCTCTAATACGCTAAATTATAATTTATTGAAATCTTAAAACGTTAATGTACCTTACGTTTTAAAAACACGGCTGAATTATACTGATTATTTTTTCGTAGCGATCTCAACCAATCAGAAGGCTGAATTTAGTTAAGTTATCTTGTATAATTTCGATTAGAGTAACTTCACTAGGCGACACAATATATAACTTTTGTCAACTTGATGTTTTTTCCATGGAGACGACTTTCAGCTAGGTTAATACACACAAATAGAGCTGTCAATAAAATATTTATATGTTCCTAATATTGAAATTTACTCAAAAATAATCAAATCCAGTACAATGCCTAACAGGTTATACGTCTCAAACTTCCTGCACAATAACAAAACGTGTCAGTTCGACAGAATAATCCCCCCGCTGCGCGGTCGGACTATTTAACCTGTCAAACTGAAACTCTGCTATTATTGTGCAACAAATTATCGACATAGGTATAACCCGATAATATCGAAGTATTTATAGTATTACTACTGATAATATGCATAATACCTTCAATATTCAATCATGAATAAAATCTTTCAATAGGAAGGCTTGTACAATTATTAGATGGGCCCTGACCAGCTCGACCTTCTCAGTCGTGAGTTGGATTACAAAATGGTTCTTGCTAACTACTTAAGATTTTTAGCTCCAGCTGCCGTACAACGACAGCACTAAATTTTATTAAAACTACTACAATTTAAGTAAACAACTTTAATAAATTTACTGGCACCAGCGGTACACATAGGTGGTTGAACTGAATAAATTCAAAATTATAGGTTATATATAAATAAAACCAAATTCATACATGCCTAAATAAACGCGGGAGTTAATTATACAGCTTAGTTTCAAATAATTGTGATATAAATAACACTAGGTTTGTTAGACTTATGACTTACTCAAAATTTAAATTGTTACGCAGATGTTACTATAAAGAAATGAACAAATAGTATACAGAATTAAGCAAACCAAAAAAAGCTTTGACTAAAGTGCAGCGTTCGGAATCGGTTAGGGCGAAGTTTATAAAACCCTAATCGGCGTAGCGCTAAAAAATCTATTTAATAACTAATATGATTTACATATAGCGGCGCAGTCGTCGACGAGGCCTTCCGGATTAAATAAGATAATGTTTATCAACATGTGGTGCATATACATAAGTGAGAATAAGCCTACATTATTCAACAATTTAAAAGAACAGCATAAATTCAGAAGATGCTGGTTGTGGCTAGCACTGTAAGGTCATTTTTATCCAACGAACATCATTGCTTTAAGAAAAATATCCTGTATACTTTAATTTTAAGGCTGAAGCTCTTTCCACGACGTCGATAACTATTTCTTTCTTCTGATCTACTTAGTTCTCTTGTCACGTAAAAGTTTTCTCAACATCTCCCTAGCCACTAATTGTCATAATCCAACCTTCTCAGTTTATTAATGGACGTAGGACTCCCGTAAAGGTCGCCACTCGCTTCTATCCTGTGCTCTCTGTATACAGTTGCCAGAGATCCTCATTATGTCGTCTGTCCATCGAGTAGGTCGTGTTCCTTTACTTGGCTTGTCAACTCGTGGTCTCCACTTAATCACTTTTTTGTTCATCTCCGACTCTGAATCTGGCTAGATGCCCTGCGCAACTCTACTTGAGTTTAGTTATATGTTCTATTACGTTATGTACTCCAGCTTCCCTGCGTAGTTCTTCGTTGCGTATTTTGTCACTGACAGTCACTTCAAGCGCCAATTTCCCAATTGGTCTTTGAGCTTCTCTTAGTTTTTGTAGTACTTTTTGTGTGTCAGGATTATAATTTCTGTCCCATACGATAGTACTGGGATTACATATTGATTGGAGACCTTTCGACTCAGTGTAATAGACACATCACTTTTGAATACTGCAATTAAGGAGCCGAATGGTGTACTTCCGAGAGTTAACATGTATAGCTCGCATGTTTGTCTGATCTAGCTTCATGTCGTAAATATATATTTTTTTCCACCAATTTTGCTTCAATGTTGCTGATTCTCAGGTATCCGATTATTTGCGTATTTAGTTTTAAATAGATTCATTTCTAGTCCGACATCTTCACAAACAAGTGCAAGTTCTTTCAGCATCATCCGTATATCACCTAGGTTTCGGGTATATATTAATACAATATCATTTTCTAAACGGAGGTGGTTTAGTTTTCCGCTCTATATTGTTATTTCCTTATTATTCCATTTGAGGTTTTTGAATGCATGTTCGGGTACGACGGTGAATAATTTGGGCGACATTGCGGTACCTTGCCTAACACCCCTCTCGATTCTGATTTTGTGAATGTTGTGTAATATGACCTTCATTGTTGCATTTTGTAGGTGTTGTATATTATGGCTTTCATGGTTGAATTTTATAGATGTTATATATTAGTTTAGTAGCTCGGTAATAAATGCGGCTCTATTCCAGGATTGACGAAGCTATTGGATTCTATTCTATCAAATGCCTTGTGGAAGCTTACGAAAGCTAGCACTAATGGTCGATTATATTCCACTGAGCTTTCTATAGTGATTAGTTTCATTAACTGATCGGAAAGCAGCCTGTTCCGTTGGCCTTATCTAGTCTGAATGTAATAATTATATGTGTGGTTTTCTTTAATTTCTTATGAAGTACAGTAGTTACAGCGTTGTTTTATCTGTCAGGTATGGAGCTTTTATTGCAGACATAGGTTGAGTAGATTTCTGATTTTAAGTATAGGTTCTCCGATTTTTAATGCCTCTATCTTAGTTTCAACTTCATCATCTCCAGAAATCTTGTTCTCTTCCAGTTGACTCAATTCGTGTCTTATTTCTCCTGTTGCAATTTTTGGCAAATCCTTAAAGCCCTGGCATAATATGCCTTTAATTAATATTCATTTTTTGTGGTTTTATGTAGTGGATCTTCTTCATAGGGACTTCTATAAATTCCTTGTAGAACTCCTCCACTATTTAATAATTCTTTCTTTCTTTATTTAATCCTCTTCTTAGAACTTTGAGAAGTTTACTCGTTTTCTCTCCACTGCGCGTGATGTAATTCTGAGAATGCTCATATTTGTCTTTGTTATTGTCCAGTTTTCCGCATCGTAACATAACACTTTAATCTTTAAAAGTAATGGAATCTCTTTATTTTTAGAAACTCAGTTTGCTGAAGACAGCAAGGATCGTACTACACGAATTTTCATTTCGATATATTAAGAACACCTATTAGTAGAGACAATAAAGCGTATGATCTTACCAGAAGAGTATGATTCGCATGGTCGGCTTTTGGTAATCTGAAGTATTATATTGAAAACGAACTTCTACATCCCTCGCCGGTAATGTTTGCTTTCAAGCCAAAGTTAAAGCCAACTTGTACTTTCATATATGCATATATATTTTTTTCCTTAACTGTTTTTTTTTTGTTTAATATATTATACGTGCCTTGAGTATTTACATGACGTATGGATTATTGGTTATTGTTTACTCTAATTTTGAATTTTAGTTTATATGTTTATATCCTTGTGCGATACATGTTAAAATTATTTTGTGTAATACCATTATATTATTAGTTGGTTAAGTGGAAGAACGGCCTTAGCCGAACTTCGCCAACTTTAAAAATAAAGAGAATTTATTATTATTATTATTATTTATTATTATTGTCTTCTGAATTGCATTTAAGACTGGAGTTTACTTAAAACGAACTTCAAATTCTTGTATATTGGGTTGTCTAACGACCAAATATAATTTTGTTCACTGTGCTAGAGCTATGCTTGCAGGATAAGCCGATTGCAACAGATTACAACCGATTACCTACCCTTACAACTCGACGTATACTATCTACCTGGCTAATGGTGCTCAAATATTTCAGACTTATTTTCTGTATAAAGCATATAAAACGAACACAGGCAGTTCTGTATTTCAAAAATAATCTAACTTTTCAAAATTCTCTTTATTGGTATATTTGTTATATAGGGTTAGCTATTCGGTAACTAAAACAAATAATAACAGACCATTACACTAATAATAAATATATAAATTCAACAAAAATATTTTTGCATTCTTGCTAGTCATCGGTAATGATGTTATAAATTGCTTATTATTGTTATTGCAAAGCTGTTATCTACTAACAGTGCTTGCCTAAATGCGTTCCTAAAAGTTATCTTATTTAGAACTTCCAGGAAAAGGAAAATATGTTGCTTTTATGGATGAGTAATGATAATAAACTTTAGTATGTCGAATAATAAAATTAATGAGGTGCTTATGCAACTGGTTATTGTTTTGCCTCTCCTTAAATTATCAGTTGCTTAGTAGGCCTACTACTTCAGTATAAAATCGCAAATTGTTAACCCTGATGTCATTAGCAATTTTCGTTCAGCCTTGATTGTTCGTAATTTGTGTTTTCACTTTTAAATTTAAAAAAGATGGGCAATAAACGTGGTGCCTATTTGTCCAAACCAAAAAGTTGTAAGATGCAGTTAAAACGGGCGCGTTTTGCAAAGCGCAAAAACCGGGTTGATGTGTTGAGTGATTCAAAAGATTCAAGTGATCGTGTTAGTGATTGTTGTATCAGCGAAGATGTCAGCGAAAATATTGTCGATACAACTTCTGTTGAAAATGAGAAGTCACCAGCCATTTTCGAAACATTCGAAGAGTTTTCTGATGAATTGCCAGAGCTGGTCATAGAAGTAGAAGAACTTCAACAATCGTTCGATTTTACTGGACGAAGAATAGTAGATATACAGTACCTACTAAAAACTCTCCAATCTTTTAAACACGATGGTTTTGATTGCACATTTTGTAATGTGTAAATTATTAGAGAAAAGAGACTTGGTTTTCGCAGCATTTTTACATCTCGGTGCAAAATGTGTAACAAAGTAGATACTGTATCAACGGAAGATCCAGCTTGATGTTACAACTGCTACATTGTTAGGTAATTAGTATCTTATGTATAATATATATACAGGGTGCCCGCTTTTCGTGGCTGAACATGGGCATCTCGCTTATTTGAATAGATACGAAGAAGGTTAGCTAGAATATTGTAGCGGTATCAGAATTTGTACAAAACGTTTAAATTTTTCAGAATCATCATCATGTAAATTTTTGCTAATAGGCGCTATATTAGATTTTTTACAGTTAAATAGATATTTTCTTGCCGATTTCAACAATGTATAACATGATACAGTTTATGTTACGCAAACTGCGATTATTTCAAAAAAACGTTAAATGCCATGGGACCCATGGACAAACAAATGCAAACAAAACAAAATCATAACGTTTGTTGATGTGACATTTTGCGTTCAGTAGTTTGTCTTGCGCAAAGTACATTTTAATAGACTTTCCAGTCATCATCGGATTAATTTTTTTCTTATGGGGGCCATATTGTATTTATATGCACTTCGATTGAATTTTTCGTTCTGAATTTGAAAATGTATAAAGCTCTATCCATTTAATTTTAAAACAGGCATATTGATAACAATACATATTGGAAAAAAACATAAGATTTGACTTTTAATAGTGTAATGTAATAAATTAAAATTAATTTACAGTAAATGTTGAAATATGGCGCCTATAAGAAAAAATGAATTTGACGATGATTCTGAAAAATCGAAACGTCGTGTAAAATTTTTTATACTGCTATAATATTCTAGCTAAAAAGTTACATTAAAGAAGTTTTCATATATTTCAAAAATTGTTAATAATAAAAGAGTTGCGAGACGAAAACGACATTGGCAAAAGCGGGCACCCTGTATATATAATATATCTAAATTTGGTATACATAATTATCGAACATGTCTTGTAATCTTTGGGTCATTGGCGTGCATTCCCATGTTGACAATTTTTCCAAAACGTAAATGTACGCCACTGGCTTTTTTAAAAATCTGGTAGAATTTTAGAACTCCGTGTTTAATTTTCAGCAAAAAGTCGCTGTTAGGAATTTTGAAGTTACTGCCTTGTTATCGAGATATTTCGGATTTTAATAGGTTTTCTCCAGTTTTCGTGTGTCGGTGATTTTCAAATATATTATAAATGGTTGCAATAATATCGAAATATTATAAAATTGAAAAATAATGTTTTGAAACATTTAAAATTATTGTTAACATTTTTTAAAATAAACTATCCAAATTTTCAAATCAAATTGTTTTTGAACTGCAAATCTAACTTCTGAAAGTAAAATCCACATTTTCAAATTGAAACATATATTTGGAGTAAACGGACTATATTTTGATTTTATATCAATGCGGTAAAATTACGAACACTGTTTTTTAAATAAAAATAAAATTTTTGAAATTGTTAAAATAAATATTTGGTTTTTCTAATTCAAGTTTAGCAAAAGTTAAGCAGGGGGGGGGTTACTTTACGAACGCAGTGTATACATTTTTGATAGGGAGGGTAGGGGATTAATTGCGGGGGGGGGCATTTTTTGTAGTTACGCCACTGATTATAAGTTTTATACATCGTCAAAGATCGCTGAATACCGCATAATAAATTTCGAAATCTTCTTGTTATTCGTTAATTAAATTTTTGTTTTGTCATTAGGAATTGTATGCATCGGTGGTAGTTACGCGTGTTTGGTAGAAATCACTTCTGCATTAAATATTCCACCAATCTCGAGTCGGACATTTTTCAAACACCAGGAAACAGTATACACTGGTATAACGGCCTTAGCATGGGATGAAATGATAGAAGCAGGAAAAGAAGAAAAGAAGCTGGCTAACTTGATGACATTGGGGTACTAATAATTACTATTGCTGCGGATGGCGCATGGTCAAAACGATCTTACAAATCGAATTATAACGCCTTGTCGGGTGTAGGCGCTATTATTGGTTGGCGAACTAAAAAGATTTTATATGTTGCCATAAAAAATAAATTTTGTCGAATATGCCAGCAAGAAGAAAAATTACAAAAGCACAACTGTTTCAAAAATTGGCATGCTTCTACAGCTGCTATGGAAGCTGAAATAATCGTAGAGGGCTTCAAAAAATCTATTGATATGCATGGTTTAATTTACGGAAAACTAATAGGAGACGGCGATAGCAGCGTTATGCGAAAAATTAAGGATGCTGCTCCTTATGGACCACAATTTCTAATTCAGAAGATAGAGTGCAAAAACCATATCCTCAGAAATCTAGGCAATAAAATCAAAGAAGCAGCTAAAAAACCAAAAGTGTCTCCATTGATTAAATCACACTTATTAAAAAGTCAGCTACATTTTCGTTATGGCGTGACTAAAGCATTCGAGTACAGGAAAAATCAACCGATTCCTACAAAAGAAAAAATCTCTCTAATCAAATCCGACATCTTAAACGGTTATAAACACATTTTTGGTGAACACAATGATTGTGCGGACTATTTTTGTAACGGTTCAAAAGAAAATTTGTCAATGCGGTTAATAGGGTAGCCATGCACGCGAACAGCTTGATAGAAGATGTCGACACTAATATTGTTGAGACGTTCAACTCCGTTGTTGCAAAATATGTGGCGGGAAAAAGAATTAATTATTCGCAACGAGGGTCTTATACAGCACGATGTGGAGCTGCAGTTACTTCTTTCCAACAATAGCTGGGAATTAAATTATAAAGTGCAGAAATTATTAGCGACATGTAGTCCAGGAAAGTATGCAAAATCCTATTGCGAAACAAAAATTCGAAATTTGAACTACAAACGACGTGCAAAAACTCAAGGAACGAGACCAAAAAAGTTATTCCATGTTGTAGATGATGATGGTGATTACGGAGAAAATGCCAATGTTGAAGATATGGAGACTGCGACGTATTTAGAAAAAGAATTAACATTCCTTAAGCAATTGAAAAATGAAGACCCAGCAGAAATACAAAAATTAAATGTAGGGCAAAGGAATAATTCTTTATGGAAGACGATGAGGGTCAAAAATTAACTGCATCCAATTTTGGTAAAGTTGCAAAACTAAAGAAAAGCACTTCCACAGCGAACACGGTAAAGGCTCTTCTATATCAAGAATTTGTTGGATCTTTGGCAACTCACTACGGCATACAAAACGAAAGCAACGCAATTACCCAATTTCAAGAAATTTCTGGATTAGAAGTCACTAGTTGTGGCCTATTTGTAGACCCAAAATATTCATTTTTAGCTGCATCTCCTGATGGATTAGTAGGTGATGACGCCATCATTGAAGTAAAATGCCCTTATAATTCAAGAATCTCAACACCGAAAGAAGCAACTGAAAATGGTGTTATAAAATTTTTGACATTTGATGACAGCGGTGGTCTTCAATTAAAGAATAATGACAATTATATGCACCAAGTACAAGGTCAATTGAACATCGCAAATAAAAACAAATGTTATTTTGTTGTATGGACGCCGAAAGACTTGTTTTACCAAATTACTAGCTTTTACCCGCGACTTCGTTCGCGCGAGGTTCGTTATTTGTGTATTAAATAATGACTAATTATTTTCTGTCATCCCATCCCATCCCATCCCATCCTATCCCCGTCCCCGTCCCTTTCTCCGTCCCCGTCTCCGTACCGTCCCATTCCGTCCCGTCGCGTCCCGTCCCGTCCCGTCCCGTTCCGTCCCGTCTCGTCCCGTCCCGCCTCTCCCCTTCCATCCCATTTCTTCCCTCCCCTTCCCTTTCCGTCCCGTCCCGTCTCGTTCCTTTTCGTCCCGTCCCTTCCTTTTCCGTCCAGTCCCTTCCTGTTCAGTTCCTTCCCGTCCAGTCCCGTACCTTCCCGTCCCGTCCCGTCCCTTCCCTTTCCATCCCATTCCTTCCCTTTCCTTTCCGTATCATCCCGTTCCGCCCCGCCCCGCCCCGTCTCGACCCTTCCCGTCCTGTCCCGTCCCGCCCCTTTTCCTCCCGTCCAGTCCCGTCCCGTCCCGCCCCTCCCCTTCCATCCCACCCCCTCCCCTTCCATCCCATCCTTTTCCTTCCCTTTCCGTCCCGTCCGTCCCGCCCCGCCCCGATCCGTCCCGCTTTGCCCCGTCCCGTCCCGTCCCGTCCCGTCCCGTTCCGTCCCTTCCCTTCCCGTCCAGTCCCGTCCCGCTCAGTCCCGTCCCGTTCCGTCCAGTCTAGTCCCGTCCCGTCCCGTTTCTTCCCTTATGTCATGTTCACCGTCTTGGACTTAAAAATAAATGTAATTTTCGCAATCAACGTCCCAAAAAACCTCAATAACGACACCCATATCGATTTTTAGGCTTACTTACCCCATTTCACCCCCTAAGGGGTTGATTTTCGGAAAATCACGAAATACGTGTTTGATTATTTGTTTTTAGGAGCACTCCTACGAAGTTTCAAGTCGAAATGTCTATTTAATATTATTTCTCCATACAAAATTGGAACCCCCATTTTACCCCTTTAGGGGTTGAATTTCGAAATATCCTTCCTTCCTTGTATACATCATAAAGGGAACCTCTGTGAAAAATTTCAGCTTTCTAGGTCCAAGGGTTTGGGCTGGGCGTTGATGAGTGAGTGAGTGAGTCAGTCAGGACTTTTAGAAATATATATAAGATATACACGAGTACAAGGATGAAAATTTCTGGGACAGCCGAGTTCCCAAACTTGTCTCTTTTTACAAAAGTGCACTTTTGCCTGAATTAATCGATCCCCGTAAAGTTAGAGGTCAAGAATTGCGTAAGAAGTATCTTTGAAAATTTTGCGGTTTACCGATATGTATATAGATATTTGTGTTAGTTTCAGTTTGGTGATTTATGATCTGTATTTACCTACTTTCAAAATAATTAATTTTTACAGTTTAAATTACTTACTCTAAAACTATATTTCTTTACTAATTCTAAAAATTGTTAAACACAACTGCATTTATATTGTAAAATACTGTTTATATATTGTAATATATTGCTATAGCCTCTATTTAAGGAAACTATGCCTTCAAAATAATTCTGTTATATTTTTAATAATATTTAATAGTATAATCAAGACCTCTTATCTCATTGGGCTGGGTTCATCGAATCTAGCATGCTATCTAATATTGCAATGAAATATTATAACCTCAAATTAACTTTATATTTGAATGTCAAAATTTATTTTTCAAACTCTTCACACTAAGGTGTACTGACAACTATGCTTTTACATTTGACTTTTTAACATTTATTGACTTTTCTAGATAATTTTGCTTCAGTTTCCATTAATTACTTTCAACATTTGACAGTATTCATAACTTCAATATAAACTTATTTTAACAAACCTGTTTCTGTTACTTACGTCCTCACTAAGCACAACACTCACCACCAACAGCCTTCTCGAACAGGTAACACCTTCAAAACCTCCAACAGCTAATCCTTCCTTGGTCCTATAACCCGATACAAGCTCCAACCTCCTGCAGCTGCTAATGTCAGACGTCACAACCAGCTCCTACCTTTAGCCCTGTAAGTTCCTGAAAAGAACACTTTTTTTCAGCAGCTACCGCTTCCTCTAGTCCAATCACCACAGCCACCAGTTCCTGTTGTATGCCTGTACCATCAATCTAATTTCAGTCACGATCCTGCTCGCTCGCTTACATCTAACCTACTCAACTGCCTCCAAAACCTCGTCCTAGTTACTGCTGCAGTCCACAATCCTGCTATCACACGATCTATTTGTCCAGGTAAGTTTCTCTCCTTCTGTTATTTTCAACTATTAACTTTGTCCAATTATTTTCAGGTATGCTGACAGCTCAAACTTGATATTCCAAGTATCGATCCAATTCTTCAAATAATCAATATGAAATTACTTCCACTCACTTGTATTTCAATGCAATAAATCCACTTTCAATCGATGATGATTATTTTTGTTTACCAATATTTCAATAACTGTTTTTCTTTGCCTTTAATCTTACTATTCATAATACCATATTAAATAAATAATTATTGCAGTTATTCCAATTAATTTTTAATATTTAATTTTCCATAAATTTTCTTATTACTGCCTTTATGAGTACTTATTTGGTAACTGTTTTATAAACAATTTTTTTTTTATATACTAGTAACGATTATTTATGCACACTATTTAATTAATTTAAAATAATACTAACAATACATAATTTTCTTAACAAACACAATTGTCGATGTAACCTTAGTTTGAATTTTTTTATTTCGTTAATTATTTATTTCAATGCATTCAAATCAGCCTACCAGTATTTTATGAATCCCAATGAATAATGCAATCAAAGTTGATCTTCATCAATTAATGTTAAATTTTTTTATTTTATCTATTTAGACTCAAAATCTGTAACTGTTCAAATTTACTCGTTCAATTTTCAACATTCCTTTATTATAATCTCTGTCCATATCATGTATCATAACAATATAGTATACATTTTATTTGTTTATTGTGCGGAAAATACATTTTTATTCGTTAATGTCAAAAAGTGATGTTTTTTGTTTCGTATATTTGGAAGAAAAGGTAACCTTTTCAGTACAGTATAAATTTTTGTTGTGGTTGCTAGGCTACTTAACTTTTCGTCCTAGGCCGAAAAGGAAAACTACTAATATTCGAACGCTAAAAAATTATGATCAAAGACTCTTTACTTCATGCAGTCGAATAAAATATTATCTAACGAACGTTTAATTCGTTATACTATATTTGGTAACACATACTCACATTGAAAATGTAACTCATACTAGCAACGCCCAATCACTATTTATTATTTGCAAAAAATCATCAATCTATGAAACGCCTAATATACATAAAATATGCGTTGTTGAGAATTACGTCGTTACAGTAATGCAAAAATTATTTTTTTTAACTTTTTTGTCGCCTACATTATTTTACTTGGTTCAGTTTCTTTAAAGACACGTTTATTTATGTTTTATATTATATTATTTTTTACAATACTCCCAATCTACTCAAATTTGATTGAAAAGTGTAATATTATTCCATTATATGCTTGAACTAAACCTAAACGCACAATTTAAAAAACCATACTACCTAAGTATCACTATAGAGAGAAGTATTAGTTTCGTAAAACTATCAAGAGATCCAAAAAAAACTGTTCCTCAGCGGGCTGTAGAAATTCAACGTATGAATAATATGTTGGTGACACTGTACGTCTATGTCAAATTCGAGGTTATCAGGTTAGGTTTTCCGTCAGTTTTGACACAAAATGACGCAAAACCGAACCTGCTAACCTCGAATTTGACATTGACGTACAGTGTCACCAACATATTATTCATACGTTGAATTTCCACAGCCCACTGAGGAAAATTTTTTTTGGATCCCTCGATATAATCTGCCTGCTTATCTCAGAATGAATTCTGTAGTCGGCTTATCTGCGCGCGACGTGTTGCCTACATTCTTTCCTTAAATTGTTCACAATTTCCCAAATATTTATCAATTCTTGACAAACCATTTCCATAATTTTATGATCAATTCAAAAGATAAAAAGTTTCTCGATACTGATTATGATGGATCAATCATGTATCTATCCATTGCCAGAGAGAATTTTTAATATTTTCAATATTTCGTCATTTTATCAGCATTTATTTACTGAAAATACTTCTAACGTTTTTTAGCCAGAACATAATCAATATTGAGAAATTCCAAAATTACTTTGTGTCAATGGATAGGTAAGACATACAAGAATTATATAAAATATTGATCATGTTTCCATCTATAGCCTTGGTCTCAAAATAATGGAAATAAGTTGGCACTAAATGCAAGAAATTGTCAAGTGTAAATTCCAGCCTTAAACAATCCCAACAATTCAGGACAATGTATTTCAGAATTAAAAATTTTTAAACAAACACCACTACTTGCTGCTTTCTACAACATTCGAGGGATGGAGCATCGACAAGATTTAATCTTTCAGAATAACTAAATGCAGATTTGCAAATATTCATTTTAAATAAAATAAAATTGATCATTTTCCTTTGCACATTTTCTATTCTTGTTTTGTGACATTGGTAATATGGTGACCACACAATACAACAATACTCCAATGTGGATCTTACTAACGAATAGTAAAGCAGCAACAGCGCATGCATATCTCTAAAATCATGGCAACTCCTAATTATAAAACCACACATTCTTATTGATCTAGCTATAATGGTATCTATACAGGGTGCCCGGATTTCGTAGGGACAACATGGGTAACTTTTGTATTTGAAGAGATAGAGAGATGGTTAAATTAGCAAAAAGGTGCAGGTTTGAGAGCTCATTAAGAATCCATCTTCAAATTTTACTTGTCATGGCCCACTTGTCTAAAATTTAAAAAAAAACAAAATCTCCTAATTTCTTTTATATGCCGTAACTTTTTTGTTACTTAAGATATTGAGGTGCGATTTAAACTAATTTGCATGGTAATTTAAATACTTTTATTGGCACTTGATAAAACCAATTTTATTTGTGTTAATTTTTAGTAATCTAACCTAACCTCAAAATTTTAAATTGGTACCCTGCAATTTTTTTGGCCCTTTTAAGAGAGGATTTTTTTCTGACTGCAGTGATGTATTACATGATGTGAAAACTTCTTCAAAATTTTGAAAAACTGAGTTTATTCTTTTTACAGGCAGAAATCACTAGTGCTATGATCACAATAACTTTGTTTTTTGTTTATCACGTTATCTGTGAAATTATGTTTCGAAACAAAAAGCAGGTTTATCATCATACGTGCCTGTCAGTGTGAGTGTTATTACTTCAACTTATAACGGAAAATTTTGAAAATATGATGTATTTTGTGCGTATGTCAAGTGCTACAAGAACGTAGAACTTATACGTCAAACATACGGAACACACTGACACTACTGGAAGGCACGTATGATGATAAGAGTGCTTTTTGTTTCTAAACATAATTTTACAGATAACGTAATAAATAAAAAACAAAATTATTGTGATCATGGCACTAGTGATTTCTGCCTGTAAAAAGAATAAACTCAGTTTTTCAAAATTTTGAAGAAGTTTCCATATCATGTAATACATCACTGCATTCAGAAAAAAATCCTCTCTTAAAAGGGCCAAAAAAATTGCAGGGTACCATTTTAAAATTTTGAGGTTAGGTTAGATTACTAAAAATTAACACAAATAAAATTGGTTTTATCAAGTATCAATAAAAGTATTTAAATTACCATGCAAATTAGTTCAAATCGCATCTCAATATCTTAAGTAACAAAAAAGTTACGGCATATAAAAGAAATTAGGAGATTTTGTTTTTTTTTTTAATTTTAGACAAGTGGGCCATGACAAGTAAAATTTGAAGATGGATTCTTAATGAGCTCTCAAACCTGCAAATTTTTGCTAATTTAACCATCTCTCTATCTCTTCAAAAACAAAAGTTACCCATGTTGTCCCTACGAAATCCGGGCACCCTGTATGTCTATTAAAACTTAAGTTGACGGTAAATAAAATGCCTAAATCCGACACTTCGTAAATTCTGTCAAGAATAGTGTCATGCAAAATATAATTGTAGTGAGCAACGGTTTTTTTTCTATTAAATGAGATTATGTGACATTCTGAAATTTTAAGTTCCATATCATTTAATTCACTCCACTTTTCAAGTTTATCAATATCTTTTTGCACTCTTAAATGATCTTTGATATTTTGTACTCTAGCGTACAGTTTTACGTCATCTGCAAACAAGAGGCATTTGCAATATTCAAAATCGGTTGCAATGTCATTTATAAATAACAGAAACAAGTAAGGACCCAAGTGGGACCCCTGAGGTACACCAGAAGTATAGTGAAAGGGTCTGGATAAGTATCCTTCAATCCTTACCTGAGAGTATCTACCCGATCAATAGCTACGAAACCAACTTATGAGGGTATATCCAAATCCTAAGGACTGCAACTTACTAACTAGAATTGCATGATTGACTCTATCGAATGCCTTTCTGAAGTCTGTATATATGGCATCGACCTGAAAACCAGCTTCTAAGGACTCATGAAAATACCCACTAAATAACGCAAGGTTCGTGCAAGTTGATTTTCCCTTTGAGAATCCATGCTGTTGTGGAATAAGTATATTTTGGGTTAGCGGAGAAAGTTTCGTTAAAAGTAGTTTCTCAAAAGTCTTAGCTATAACATTAAGTCCTGATATAGGCCTAAATTCTCAACGTTGTTTCTATCTTTCGCTTTATATATTGGCGTTACAAAACTGTTTTTCTAAAGATCAGGAAAAACTCCACTAATTAATGATAGATGAAACAAAAGGGTAATAGGCAAGGTTAAGGTCGGACTACAACATTTTAGAAGAACAGGATTAATCATATCAGGACCCAACCCCTTGTTAATATCGATAGACGATAACGCATCAAAAACCAGAATAAAAAAGTGCAGGTTGATGATTATTTGTGTGCACTGTGTACACTGAGGCAAAGAAATCTGCAAATAAGTTTGCTATTGCATGACCATCAGTAACATTTATACCATTAAATATCATTTTAGTTGGAATCGCTGGTTTAATACGTTTCCCATTCACAAAACTCCAGAAGGACTTCAGATTGTTATTCTTTAGGTTTTCCTGGGTATTGAAAAGTAATTTATTATAATCAGATTCAACGGATGCTTTACACAATCTACGACATTCCTTAAATAAGTTATAATTACGTGAGCGAGTTGCGATGTTATTCGTTTTATACGCTTTCGCTGTATCAGATTTATTGTTGCTTTGCTAAACCAAATCGGAAATGTATTTGTTAAATTATAGTGTTTTGGTACATAAGCTTCAATTACATTTAAGATTATATCATAAAAACTACTGATCGACTAATTTATATCTATGCTATCACTAAATATAACGGACCAATTAACTATTTCGAAGTAATCATTTAATAAATCGTAATTAGCAGACTTAAAGTTATAATCCCAAGTTATTTTATTACGCAGACAATTTTCATCTTTATAATTGATATTTATTAGCAATGGTGGGTGGTGGCTGTCAATATTGGTAAGGGCAAAGTCGGAGGCTTCAATTGTAATATTCGAAACATTTGAAAAAACCAAATCTAAAATCACATTGTTTGCATTTAAAATATTATTCAACTGTTTACAATTTAAATAATTATACGTGTCTACCAGCAAATGTGATTTTCCATTCGATTCACCCTTTGCTATAATTAATTCCTCATGTGACGAAATCCACGAGGAAGGCAAATTGTAATCCCCCACAACGAAAACAAGAGATGCAAGAAAGCGATCCGCTATGAACTCCACAGAGCGAACGTGAGATTCAAATTTGTCAATACCTGAATTTGGTGGTAGATAAACTACACCAAAAATAATCGAGAGTTTTTTATTTGGACAAACTTCCACCCACACTTCTTCATTTCCACGCATTGGTACTTCGATTAGCGAAGAACCAATATTTCAGTTGACTGCAGCAAGCACACCACCGAATCGTAGTTTATCACTTGAGTTCACAGACCTGTCGCAGCGATAAACGTTAAATTTGTTTATATCAAATAATTCACCATCCTTGAATCCGCAATGCAAGCCCGTTTCGGTTAACAGAACAATATCGATCTCATGATTTAATAAATTTAAGTAAAAATCGGTGGATTTTGTTCGTAGTTCTCGAACATTTTGGTAATACACAACACACGATTTACAAGGATTACAACGTATTTTTTCCGCTCTATGAATTAGTTTTTTTCTTCAGTACCTGCCGGTACTTTTTCCATTATAATTGGAACTTTATTTATAAATCTTATAGTTTTATTTGTCGCACCTTCCTCGATTAATTTGTTTAACCGATTTTTTATCGTCTTGAAGTAATCCCTTTGCTTTTGAGTTTGATCCGCGGAAATCTTCACAGTTTTGTTACGCATTTTTACTATCTTCGGCTTTATCAAATTTAAAAGAGTATTTTTTGACTGTTTTACATTTTTTGCACTTCTTTTCTATAGTCAGCCTGACTAGCTCTAATGAGACAGTAACCAGATTATATATCAGCCTCTCTTCTGTTATGCTCATCAAGTAGAGTTTCACTCCAATCTTTAGCTTATACAAAGAGGGTTAATTTGGTTCTCCACTTTTTTGTTTGAGGACACCCAGGTAACCTTGTGACAGTCTTTATATGCAAATATTGTTTCGCCAATTTGCTCGCCATGTGCTCGAATTTTCGGAGGCCACCAGATATTGAAGGTAATTAAACTAGTAGAGTTGTACCAGAATAATCGCTTTATATAATGACCGTAGAATTTAAATGTGTTGATATTTCAGAATCTTTTATTAAATTGTTTATTTGTATGTTGGGGTGTAACCTTAACAACAACAACACTATTAGATCCTAGATAAGGTTACACAAACACCACAATACTCTTCATAGCCTTCATATTCTGGTTGACAATTTTTGGGTTGCTTGAGCGTCGATTTCAAATGGATTTTCAAAGTTTGGCTTTATCCGGTTTATCATGGTAAAATAATTCTTCTGATGTAAAAGTTGGTCTCGGCTGAAAATAACTAATTCGCGAATGTTACCTAGTATTTCCGGAGCGTATATCCATTGGTGTTGGTTTTATTTGCGTAAATTTCGGGATTTGAATACATTTGTATTTTGGCTTTGTTGATTTCCAAATTGTTGAAAATATGTTTGTGCATTTGCTGTGGAAAATTTTGTTGTTGGTTAACAAATACAGTTAAACGTGAATTTTTTGTAGAAATTGTAGAAATTTTCCGGGTATAGGCTGCGGTATCGCTGCTGGAACTGGCATGGTGAAAAGTCCTCTAGTAAATTGCGGCTTGTTATGAGTTTGCTGTTTTGGTTTCTAGGTTCTTGAAAATGATGGAAATCTCTGCTTTGTAGCATTTTTTGCATAATTTGTTTTCCTCGGCTAGTGCATAAGATAATGCCTTAAAAAGCACAAAAATAATGTACCTACTCTTAGTTCTTAAGCCTAAAAGCAACTGTTTACCCTAAAATGCCCATCAAAGGTTTTTGGTAGTCATTAACAGGTGCAATTATCAAGTAGCCATGATCACAAAAACAATGGTCATCTCGTAAAAAACAATGACAAATCAATTAATGACATTAGTGACATAAGAATTTGTTCTTTTATGTTTAAGAAAATGCCGCTACATAACGAATTCTCCAATGCTGAAAGGTTAGTTATGTCGCAGCATTTTCGTAAGCACAAAAGACAAAAAACTGATGTCACCAACGTCATTAATAGATTTCTTGTTGTTGTTTACTAGATTACAATCATTACTCATTGTTTTTGTGATCATGGCTACTTGATAATTGCACGTCTTAGACAACCAAAAACTTTCGATGTGCATTTTAAGCTAAACTGTTGCTCTTACGCTTATGAACTAAGAGTACATTATGTTTGTGTATTTTAATTCTATTTCAAATAAAAACCTAAAATGTCGAAAAATGCTACAGATAACGAAGTTAGAGCTAAAAAAAGTTTTGAAATATAGGTAAAGTACACCTTACAGTCAAGTCTAGTTTATGAAATTTTTCCTATTAGTGCACTACAAAATAGTAAGCATGCATACCAAAAATCAAATCGGCATCTTTACATTTGTGTAAATTAACAAAAAAATTAAAAATTGAACTTCGAGGCCCTATAACTTCTTACTGAAGGGACTTTGTACTAAGGTATATTAGGTTTAATCTATTTATTATGACGTAAGAAATCTATGACTAATCGGTGTCCCATTATTTTAGGGACACCCTGTATAGTTAAATTAGATACTTGGTCGACAAGAGTTTCAATTGTCATTAGGGGTAATAATAAAGATTGTGGAATAAACATAAAGGAATGACAAACCAATTAAAAGCGTATGAACTCACGTTGATTCTTCTCTGCGTTATGCTATCCTTGGATGTCCTTAACCTAGGTGGTCCAATAGGTCCAGCGATTTCGGTCCGGTTCCCTCGATTCAAGATTCGGCGATGGCAGTCCTCCTCTCGATTCAAGACTCGGCGATGTATGTCCTCGTCCCGATGTTTGTTGTTTGTGTTGCCAATTTTTATGCAGTCCGAACAAAGTTTTTCGATTGCGAATTAAATCGTTGACACGAACGATAAATCGATTTAGTATTTGCCTTATTGCAATCCTACCGACTGCGCCAGTTTCATTTTTTAAAGTGCCAAAATTTAAATAAAAAAGCTTTATTTTATTTTAACACTGAGCAGTTATACATATGTATTTACATACAGAATGCTGCATAACAACTAACTTAATTCTAATTGCAATCTGTCTAGAACCAATCAAGTCGATAAGATAAGGAAATGATACCTCGTAAGATTATCCAAGCGTGCCTTATCTGTCCCACGTAATTCGCGTATTTCGAATAGCAGCCTCCGTGAAGTTATCGGTGTTCTTATTTGGGATCTCTTTAAATATAACTTTAGTTGTCATTTTTGACACCCAATAAAATTTAAATAAAAAATTAATTGTGCAACTACGTCCAGAGCAGCCGACACCTATTGAATATGTGTTTTGCCGTATGCAAAAATTTGGGTTTCTATTATTATGGTGTTACAGATTTTAACGTCATAATTGTATGTAACGGAAATTTTCTTAGAAGAACTATACAACTTGCCTAAAGCTGTACGGATGGAAAAGATTGGAAAAGATTCAAACACTATTTACCATAAGAGCGACCGAAATAGTAGGTAAATGCAATAGCTATTTTAGAAGTTAGGCAACAATTAGTTACAAAAGCTTTTTGTTGTCTAACTACTAAAGTAATTATTGCATTTTCTACTTTGGTTACTCTTATGGCCAATAGTTTTTGAACCCTTTCCATCTCATAGTATTGCCAGTTCCGTGCAATTTTAGGAAGCTTGTTGCTACGTTATGGATATCTTATTGCGAGACACCGTGTATGTTAAAGTAGTTGTCTTGGATATATTGCATTTGAACTATTCGGTTGTGAATGGCAATAATAGTGGTTTGTGTAGTATTTTAACATTATGGTTTCTCCTAGTTCATTCTCTGAAAAAGTTACATTTTCTATTTTCATATTATTTCATGTAAGTAAATGTATTAGCAGTAGTAGTATATTAGTGTAGCAAATTTAGAAATATTTTAAAACCAAACAACCTAATTAAAGTTCATTTTGCGTTTTGCTTTTAGACAAAAAATTAATAAATCCAAACTCCTCATTTTAGTTACAATGGACGTCACCCACGAATTTGATCATAAATTGCCTAATGCAATGACCAAGCACTTCAACAAATCAGTAAATAGAAAGGAACTACTTGCAAATTTACATTTACCAGAGATCATTCAAGGCACTATCAACAATATGGCTGATCACGGATTGAATATTAAACACGAGGAACTTCATATAAAAGATGAATTACCTGGTACATGTGCAACAGATACAAGCCCCTTGAAAGAGCAGTTTCTTTGCAAAGTCTGTCAATATGAAGCCGAAAACGAGACCAATTTCTTGGAACATACGATGACTCATACGGAACATGGAACTACACAGAAACGCAACTTAGTTAACCATTTGAAGACTCATACAGTTAAAGGACCGTATTTTTGTTCTGTTTGCGAGTATGAAGCAGCACAAAAACATGATTTAGTTAAACATATGAAGACGCATAGTGAAAAACCTTTTTCTTGTTTTGTTTGTGAGTATAAAGCAGCACGAAAAGGTGATTTAGTTAAACATATAAAGACGCATACAGGCAAAAAACCTTATTCTTGTTCTGTTTGTGGACATAAAACTGCCCACAAATATAATTTAGTCAGACATATAAAAACTCATACAGGCGAAAAAACTTATTCTTGTTCTGTTTGTGAATTAAAAACTGTGGAGAAAAATAGTTTAGTCACACATATGAGGACTCATACAGGAGAAAAACCTTTTTCATGTTCTGTTTGTGAGTATAAAGCAGCACGAAAAGGTGATTTAGTTAAACATATGAAGACACATACAGGCGAAAAACCTTATTCTTGTTCCATTTGCACATACAAAGTGGCAGAAAAAGGTAATCTAATTAAACATTTAAAGTCACATTCAGGGGAAAAACCTTATATATGTTCAATTTGCGAGTACAAATCGGCGCATAAAAGTCATTTAGCAAGCCATATGAAGAAGCATACAGCAGAAAAACCTTATTCCTGTACTATTTGCAAGTTTACAGCAATAGAGAAATCCAATTTAGTTAGACACTTGAGGACACACACGAAAGATAAACCTTATGCATGTTCAATTTGTCTGTATAAAGCCGCACAAAAATGTCATTTAGTATGCCATATGAGGACGCACACAGGAGAAAAACCTTATGTATGTTCAATTTGCGAGTATAAATCAACACATAGAAGTCAATTAGTGAGCCATATGAAGACGCATACAGGAGAGAAACCGTATTCATGCATGGTTTGCGAATATAAAACTGCAAAAAAATCTAACTTAGTTAACCACAAGAGAACACATACAGATGAAAAACCTTATGCATGTTCCATGTGTAATTATAAAGCAATTAAGAGAGATTCTTTAAATTACCATATGAAGACGCATACGGGCGAAAAACCTTTTGCATGTACTGTTTGCAACTATAAAACTGCAGATAAATATAGCGTAGTTAGACATATGAAAACACATACAGAAGAAAAACAGAAAAACAACAGACGAAGGTAATTTAGTTCGGCATATGAGCTGTGGGCCTTAAAGGCCTGTTAAAAGCCTTATATAAATATGAGAACTCATACAGGAGACAAACTGTATTTGTCTTCAATATGTATTATAAAGCAGAACAAAAATGAGAATTAGTTTGTCCTTTGAGGATACATACCGGTGAGAAACCTTCCGCATTTTCTATTTGCGAATATATAGTGACAAGGAAACGTACTTTAGTTAAAGATATGAAGATACATATTAGAGAAAACCTTAGAATTTTAAGCTTCTGGGAGGTGTTTTTGTACATGAGATTATCATGATTTTTACAGTTATAAAATCTTGCGGAAACATTCTCACATACTATTTGGAAATATAAAACAAGACAGAAATCGTTTAATGAGGCATAGGTAGGGGAAAAAGTAGGAGATTAGGCAAAATCACATTTGTAGACTGTATATAATGCCATGATTAATAAGGGCATAAATTATTTTACAGTCTTTTGAATGGAATAGATTAGCTTGTACAATGTGAAAGAAGCATTTTTGTAAATTAAGTCAGAATAAATTCGGAATAAATGCTAAATAATCATATAGCAGAGAGCTCACCATGAAAGGCAGTCTAAAAATAAAAAATAAATGTAGTCAAAAAGTGCAGTAATTACAAATTCCATTCAAAATCCAAAGAGTAAGGCGAGTTAAGTAAATTAATAGGAAAAAATATTAGAAACATACAGCAGTAAGCTGTAGACTTAAATAGAGCTTAAAATAACGAACATTCGAGTTAGACAGATGTAATGTGTTTTAAAATGGCAATAGGGTACAGTTTGTGATAGTGCGTGTGTCTATGTTAGGAACAAGTGCAATAGTGCACATGATGCTGTTTGAGCTGTGTTTTGGAGGTCTCATAATCACAGCACACTGGCAAACTACCTGGAGTACGACTTCGAAGCACTGGCGGAGTCAGAACACTTGGAGACTGCATGCTTCGGCACAGCTGCACCATAGTTTCGGGTGAAGGTAGACGAAATCCAAGATTGTTAGGAATTAGGCAGCAATCTAAGCTTAATCATGAGCATAACTAGACTCTCCTGCAACAATGGTAAGGATGTGAGAATCAGGAATTGAAAAACGGTATATTAGCTCAAGTAGCCATAATTGGGTCAAATGCAGCGAAATTAGGTCGCTAGGACAGACTGGTATACTTCAGTGGGCGATTCATATGAATGACAGCGAGGTGAGAGTTGGAAATTTGCGCCATCATATTGTTCGACAACTGATTAGCAACCTGCAAGCTATTTTCTCGGCAACCCTTCGTGAAATTCGAACGGAATTTGGATCAATGCATGGCAGAAGTTACCCTGGGGTGCATACGAATTTTAATGTAACTTGAACATTTGAGCGTAGAATTAAGTAATTTGCTAATTTCCCACATTTTTAAAACTTTTGGCGCGTTTTTATAATGTACTTTCCAGTGCAAAGTTATCGATTTAGCTTTTGTTGTTAAAACAAGTGACAAATCACACGATGTATGTTAGTCAATCTTGGAAGGGCTGACGTATGTTAAACCAATTAAGGGTTTATTTAAACAAATGTTGCTTTGTTTAGGGGCATTAAACTTAGCGGAACTATAAAACGATTTTTAGCGCGGCGGTTCTCTGCTGTACTTTCGATAACCATATATATAAAGTTGTACTTGAAATAAATTTTTCACATTAAAGATCAGTTACCAAAGTGGTTGTTATTATTGTTACGTGGGTGAACTTTACTAAATAACAAAAGTGCTTACCTTAATGAGACTGGAGCAACTTTACCATTGAATTGGAGCTTGTTCACTTCGAGGATAGCTTTCTCAAGGAACTGCAGCAGTGGGGGCGCGGATTTAGACAGCCACCATGTTTCCGGAGATTGAAAAAAGTCCATTCAATTCATCTTGCTTCGACGCACAAGGTCCAGCGACTGCATGCACATACTAGTGGCGTAACAGTAGGGCATTTGTGTACTGTACCATTTTTACTGTATTTAGCTCGCGAGTTTGTTAAATGTTCATTGCCATACCAATGTACAAGACAATTTAAGACCAAAATTTCACCATAATGTAACAGGTGCTTTCTTTGATCTCGTAGAAACCCTGGGAAGCCACGACGTGGAAATTAAATTGTTGCATATGTAATAAAAGTCAAACAATTTACTTAGTTTTCATAGAACCGTGGGAAAAATTTGTTTAAATTTTTGAGTCTCATGCTAGATTGGTATAACAAATATTTTCATACACGAAATAAGATCTGCTTGTGGTACCACAAACCATTAAGCATCGTACTTTTCAGACATAAGCTTTTAATCACAGGTAAGGCAAGTGTAGCCTCTGGTTTTTATAGCAACGTTTGGTTTGGTGGATATTTTTTGTTAGGTACCTACGGTACAATTAGAGGGTACGCAGTCAAGCTATTTATATAATTCGTAAAAGTAAATAAGAGTAAGGATATCATAGCAATACACGTAAGAAAGCAAAAAACACGATTCAATAAGGCACATGAATAGGCCCAAATAATGGCATTTATGAATGGTGTTGGAATGTACCTATACTTATACTTATATGTCGTGCTTGCACATATTTGCAACATACTCAGTCTGGTCCTGCTTATACTCATCTTCATACTTTATTGACAAGCTTCCACATACCTCAGCAATATTCTCGCCTTTGCTCCTGTAATATCTCCAAGGGTGCAATTATTGACTTCGCTCGTTAACTAACGTAGGCACACGTTAACAGAGGTTTGATAGCGTGGCCTTGAAAAAATAATCAATTTTTGACACTAATTTTTACGCCATTTATTGGTTTGCGAAGGATAGTGTTTGCAACATCGTATGACTAACTTTATATCAGAGTTTATACCGCGATTTACGATGTGCAGATTTGGAGATTTTCCATCTTTAACAGGCATTCTAGAAAAGTATTTATAAGCATTTGGCCTTTGTTTGTTGGTTAAGATAGTTGGTTTAGCTTTGTGTTTTTCTATCATTCTCCAACCATAGTGGTTGATTTTATGTCTAGAATTCTGCTTGATGAATGAACGAAGAGGCACCCCTACTTACAAACAATAATATACCTGGCCTATCAATTGGTGATAAAATATTTATATTGAACATCTCACCGTTGAAAATAAACAACTTTGGAGAAAAGCCAAAGAGCGAGTACGGAAGACAGGGTATCGATATCTGTCGGTTAAAAATGGTAAGTTTGTTATAAGAAGAAATAACGAAGATTAAGCGGTAAACATCATTCATGAAGAGGATATCTACACCAAAATGACGACAACTGAGCAGCTTGCAAATTAAGGTCAATATAAGAAAACTTTACTGAACAGTAGATGTTACTTTCAGCGGGGGATATAAATATTTATTTCATTATTCTATCGTAATCGTAGGGTGGAGGATATAAAAATCGGATTAATGGTAATATACAGATTACCAGCATACCCAAGGCATATTTTTCTTCAGAATTTAACTAAAACCATTTAATGATAAATGCAATGCGTCGCAGAAATCTATTATCGGCGATATTTACATAGATTTATTAAATAACAGTGATTAAGCTAGTCACGTTAATTAGATATGCTTACTGAATACGGTTTTACAGGGTTTTCCTATTGTTTTTCACCATGTATCAGTTGTGTTTCACTTTATCTCAAATGCATAGTTTTATGTTGGCAAGAACTGTAACAGCCACATTAAATATTGCTCTACAAAATACGTTAAATTCCTGCTGAAAACTACTTTATAATTAAAAATTTATTCGAGTGGTGATAGTAATAGTCTTATTGACTTCGTTAATAAGATTTTCAGTAATTAGAAGTGGCGGTTAATTAGTGAAATAACTCGTATTCTAGTACATTCTTTTGTCAATAGCTTTAAAGTTGTACTGTGTGATCGAGGTCAATACTACCTGCTTATCAAAATGGTTGATAATTGTGGAGCATGCGGTGCTGTGATTGCAAGAACAGCCACCAAAATAAAATGCAATGCCTGCAACAAACTCTATCACAGTGCATGTGTGGGTATGTCGCAATCTGAGGTATCATCGCTCATTAGCAAGAGCTCCTGGATTTGTAAGATATGTAGTGGTCCTGAACCAGAAACTGCGACTCTATCTGGAATTATGAAGAAGCTGAACAGCGTTCTTAGTGAACTATCGGCTGTTACGACGTCGGTTGAATTATGTCATACTAAAATTGATGAAACAAACGAGTTGTTAAAGGCTCAACAATTACTAATTACCGAATGTTTCGCTAAAATTGAAACTTTGGAAACAAAAAATAATAGCTTAAAGGCCGAAAACGATCTTTTAAAGAATCGCGTTAATGATCTAGAGCAATATTCTAGGATTAATTGCCTAGAAATTCAAGGCATCCCTGAAGTTAAGGGCGAAAATGTCTATACGGTGGTGAAATCTGTAAGCAATGCAATTGGTTTCTATTTGAAAAACAACATGATAGATGCAGTGCACCGTTCAGGTGCGAACTCTAGCCGTCCAGATCAGCCCAAAGGGATTATTTTAAAGTTTGTTCGCAGATCGGATAAAGAGGAATTTCTTCGTCTCAAAAAAGTTAAAAGAACTCTTAGTGTAAGTGATCTTTCACTCAATGAAATACATGGGCAAAGTAATCAAGTTTACGTGAATGAATCACTCACGCAACAAAACAGGTACCTCTTCTCGAAAGCGCGCGAGTTTAAACGCAATAACAAAATTAAATTCCTTTGGTGTCGTAATGGCAAGATTCTTATGAGGGCAACTGAAGAGAGCAGAGTTTTCGTAATTAAATCGGTGGAAGATTTCAAGGATGTCCAGTAACACCACGGATATAAATATTTATTATCAAAATGTACGTGGAATTAGAACAAAAACTAATTTACTCTTAAATAGTGCTTTCTCAGAAAACTTTGATGTATTAATATTAACAGAAACATGGCTTAATTCTAACATCAACGATAGCGAAATTTTGGATGATAGGTATGTTGTGTTCCGCCGTGACAGAAACCTACAACGCACAGGTAAAAGTGATGGAGGTGGTGTCTTAGTGGCAATTAAGAACAAGTACGTAAGTGTTAGGTTAACACAATTTGAAACTAATCTAGAAGATTTGTGGGTAAAAGTTAAATGCGGAAAGAGTACTTTTTACATATGCGCTGTATACTTTCCACCTTCAACTACATACGCTGATTATATGGTGTTATATAACTCTTTTGAGTCACACATAGATATCATCCAACATAAGCTTCTGTTATTTGGTGATTTTAATTTGCCTCATGTATACCCTAATGTAGGTATTAGATATAATACAGCTCATAGTGATTATTTAAATTTCGTAAATTTTTTTAATTTGATGCAGTATAACACTGTAATTAATGTGATGGGTAGGATTTTAGATTTTGTTCTGTCTAATATACCACTGTATGTTGTTAAATGTAATAATCCGTTAGTTAATGAGGATGTACTTCATCCGTCACTTGAGTGCTCCTTGCAGTGCACAACAATAAAATCTGAACATGTATTTGGGGGTGAGCAATACAATTACAAAAAAGCCGACTTTCTAATGCTTTATCACAAATTGCGGAACACTAACTGGGACATTTTAAATAATTTTACCGACATCAATTTAGCTGTTCAAAAGTTCTACGAACTTTTTAATTTAGCTCTCACTGGTTCAGTACCAAAAACAAAACCAATAAACCACAAATATCCTCCGTGGTTTACGTTAAATATTATAAAAAAATTTAAAAAGAAAAATCGCTTGCACAAAAAATTTAAAAAAAGGCCGTACGATAATCACCTACATCGTCAACATATAGAGCTTCGCAAACAAGTTAAGAAGGATATTTTTCACGCTTTTAATGAATTTTGTACATCCGCCGAAGAGTCGATTCTGAATGAACCCGGAAAGTTTTGGTCGTTTATAAAAACTAAACAATCAGCAAACTCAATTGCAGAGAACATGCACGTTAATAATTTATATTTTAGTAATAACACAGAAGCAGCAGATGCTTTTGCTGATTATTTTGAATCGGTTTATACCCGGGATGATTCAGTTATGGACTTGGAGGAGCAAATGTGCGTCAATGCTATATTTCATATTGACCATATAACTGTTGAAGATACGATCCTAGCTTTAAGATCTATGAAACCAAAAACTGCGACTGGTTTTGATGGTATTCCGGTTTACATATACAAGGCATGCTCTGAATTTTTAGCTTCTCCTATAACAGCCTTATT
>CALNHX010002838.1:53568-166470 GCA_940337035.1 Agriotes lineatus
GCGTGCGTGAGTGAGTGCGTGCGAGCGTGTGTATGTATGTGTGAACAGAATATCTCAAAAATCAAATGAGGAATGACTGTACTATCCGTACTATCTACATGCAACAGCAAACTTTTCAAGAAAATCGAATAACCAGAAGTATGTTTACTCTAGTAATTTTTCAGTTTTGTTCCATTTTCTCAAAAACTGCTCTAGCTCTGTAGGTCGGTTTTTTTAAGAAAGTAGGTCTTTTGCCGTGGAGTAGGCCAATGCAGCAACAAGTGATTGAATATGGCGACATTATTTGCAATTATTTTTATAGTAATTGAGTACTTGTATCGTTGTTTTAATACTACAGTCATTATTAGATATTTACGAAAATTGAACCGTGGGATATCTACCATTAACGAATCGTTAGTCAGATGATGTGGGGTAATCTTGCAGTTTACGTCCCCACCAGTGCGCACTTTTACTGCGCCGATAGAAATTACGTCAAATATGCTACATGGTTGCCAGATGTTTGCACGAATTCTACCTAGAGCTATTAATACAAATAGGGAGGCTCCACCACTGAGGTAGTAAAGTTCGGCACGGATTATACGAACTATTTTCCATGTCTACAGGTGGTTTTTAAAAGGCGGTTGTTAGTCAAAGTTATATATAACCAGGTTAAATTTAATTGAGTATGTAAATAAGAACATACTATGAGCAAAAATGAAGCTTTATTTGCAGAGGCAGGTAGCACATAGAGCCAAATACATACCATCCGTTCTTTTTAAAAGTATACATAGGTAATACTCGTATGTATACTAAAAAGAAAAATTCCCTTATTTTTGCCACAGCACGCTATTTGTTTAAATTAAATCTCTTAAAATTGAAGATTGCTCTATAATTAGTTGCCGAAATATAGGGTAAACAATAAAAAATAAGGGAATTTTTCTTTTTAGTATAAATACGAGTATACTGTGTATACTTTTAAAAGGAACTCATGGTACACTATAATTTTATTATCAGTTAAAACATAACAAGTGTTTAAAAAATTTCCAGAAATATTTGGAACACAGTTCTGCAACTATTTTTTCAATAGAAGCATGGGTGCATGCCAACTGAAAGGAAAAGGGTTTTTGTCTTGGAAGCAAACACTCTTTTGTTAGAAAAAATATCTGCTTTGCAAAAATTACCATACGAAATTTGTTATGCACGTGTTATATTTTGATAGAATATATCACGAATTAAAAAAACACAGTCGAGTAAACATTTTTAGTAAGAATAATAACAAAACTAATATCGAAATGGGTACTAAAAATCTACGGTTATTTGTGATGACAGTGGCATATAAGATGTAATTTACCATAAATTTCCAAAAATTTCCGATTATTAATAATCGCAGTTGGTATGGAAAATTGCCAATTAAATATACATAGGGATATTCTCAATCGAACACCTATTAGCAAAAAAGAAACAAAATCTGAAAACAAAAATTTAGAATAATTGTGAGAAACCAATACTGAGGTAGAATCGTGATACGTTGGAAATAATTTTTTCCATGGTTACTGTGAATCAAAATAACAAATAATAATAAAATTATATTATTGATATGTATGATTCCGATAGTTAAATGATTAAATGATTAGGCAGATAATTTAGCACTTTTTATGCCTAATCAGAAAAGTGACACTGTTACTTTGACAATGTAGTCACAAGAGTCGCCACTTTTATGACGTTTGAAAAGAATAGTTACAAATAACTATTATTTTCAAACGTAATAAGCACCGAGTGTAAGAAATTAATTCCACTCATGAGGGAAGCGAGACTAAAAGGGCAGAAGGCTATACTTATACACTAGTACCATAAGATGCTATTAAAGTGGTGTCTGTCTGTCAGTCTCTGTCCTTTCTACAGCTCTGACAGTTTAATTGATCCGCTTGAAAATTGATACTTACGTTCTTAATCTAAATTTGGAGATCCCACATCCCAGTGACTTTTAGATAAAATAGACCAACCGGAAGTAGTACTTTACTCTTAGGTTTCTTTCAGGGTCCCTAGATGGCAAAAAACATTTTTCTCAATTCCCTAAGAATGTCTGTCTGTTGCTGGTATAACTCAAAAACTATTTGTTGGAGGAAGACTATATTTTGCATGCGAATTATATCCCTTCCTGGCATGAAACCGAGAAAATTTTGGTGAAATATGTATAAGGTGAGCACCTTAGAAAAATAAATTTTGTGTTAACTGAGAAATAGATACAAATAGTAATATGCATATAGGTCAGAATTTACCCTTAATAAAAATGGAACAGATTATTTTACTAGGAACGTTGAGATGGATTTACCTAGTTTCTTTTGACTTCTAAAATTGTTTAGTGTCACAACGTGTACTTACGAAGAAAGTTCTGAGTAAAGCCTTTTACAGCCTTTTTAAATTAAAACTCAATCTAACATTGACATATTCGATGATAGCTAAAGAATTTATTTATTGGTTGCTATGGACTAAGGTTGTTACGGTTCATGCGGATACTTGGCATTAAATTATATACCATATGGACTCAGAAAATGTTCAGCATTTAATTTTTCATTTAGAAATGACCTTTCAATTTAAAAAAATTCAAATGTTTTTAGACCATTCACAGTTGGGTACCAAATTAACTGTGCTCTACTCAGAACCACAGACCTAAGAGATAGAGTAACAAGGTCAACAAATCTGGTGTGATACACTCACACAACTTCCTTTTACAGTGATCTTATAATTAGTCAAAAATTTAATTTTTAATTTTTAACCATTTGTTAAAAATTTTCAAAAATTACAAATTCTACAAAAACGGTACAAAATCGAGTGTTAGTTGAAGAGACAAATTTTCTCTAGAATTTTAAGGTGAATTCAAAAATGTAATAATATACCGGGTGTTTTATTTAAAATAGGAGTTAATAAAAAAAAATAGAAAAAAAACAAAAGAAACCCACTTTAGAAGTATTCAACTGGAAAATCACCTATCTCACATCAATACACATTAAAAATGTAAGAAAAATGTAAAATTTAAAAAAAATCGTTAGAGCCGTTTTTGAAAAAATCGAAAAAAACTGAAAAATCACAAGAGTAAACACCTACTTCCGGTTATGCGATTTTCTTCAAAAGCTTGCTGTCTCATCTACATAGTACACAAAACTTATATATGAAGTTTCAATGCCATACCTCTTTTCGTTTTTGAGATATTCTGTTCACAGACACACAGACACACAGACAGACACACAGACAGACAGACAGACAGACAGACCAATGAAAAAAAATATGTTTTTTGGGATCAGGGGACTCTAAAACGTGAAGATCTGTTGAAAACTCAATTTCGAATTTTTGGGGTGAATCCAATACTTCCTTTATAGTAGTAAAAGGAAGTAAAAATCACCAAAACCTACCCCACACAAAGGTTGCTGCGCAAGCACCAAAGGCGCGCTTGAACTCTGTATCCCGAATCCGGGGCAAGAAACATTAACTTTTGATTTACACCACCATTACATAAAACGGCTATTTGAGAGACTTTTATTTCAAGTATCTTTCTTCAAACCTTGAAAATTCCCTACCTAACTCATAAAGACTGCATTTAAGTTTTTTTACTGAATGTCCTGTTTCATCAATGTATACAGCATTACAACAGCAAGGGACCCTATAAACACCTGTGTTTAATTTGGCTTTAGGTAAAGGAAAAACCAATAACATTTAAAAAATACATTAAAACCATATTGAAATCCCCTGAACAAAATCTTACAGGTTCAAATTTCTGGATAATTATAAGATCACTGTAAAAGGAAGTTGCGTGCGTGTATCACACCAGATATTTATTAAGTGTTCTTGGAATTTTTGGCTTGTTTGGAATGCTATCAGCTCCTCTATCCACTTATCGAATCCTTCCAATGATTTTTGTTTTTATTTCACCATACTTATGTACGGAGTATAATCTACAGCTATATTCAATTGTGGTGGTCGTTGATGATCAACGGAGTAGAACGTCAGCAAGAATGTGCGACTTTTGGAATTTCAAAATTTGACTTCAAATTCTGATAGAGCATCAAAAGGTAGAATATGAATGTCTCTAACACCAACTTCGTATATCTTAGGAAATATGGTGAAAATGGCGGGAAAAAAGCAATAATAATAATAATTACTTCTTGATTAATAAATAAATATAAATGCATACATATTTTAAACCAAATTATTTAACTTGCTTGAGTTAATATGGAAATAAGCAAATGCTTGAAGAGATACTTAAATCTACCTTTCCCGATGTTTGGAAAAGTGCACACCCATTTTAAAAAGTAGAAAATTGTTTTTAAAATCAAGTTCTGTGAAAACCATGCGCTTGTTAAAGGTGTTGCCTACCTATTATTTTCTATTTTTAATTAAATACAACTAAAATGCAGTATTATTATTATTATTGTTAAATAGGGGCTCAGAATAGATATTTGCGGTACATCTGATGTAAAGTTTGACTTTGAAATCAAATTAAAACATTAATGCTGGTGACAAAGTTATGCAACCCATGATTCACTGATACTAGTCAACTTGATACCATTTTTTACTTCCTTTTACGATAAAGGAAGTATTGGATTCACCCCAAAAATTCGAAATTGAGTTTTCAACAGATCTTTACGTTTTAGAGTCTCCTGATCCCAAAATACATATTTTTTTTTTCATTGGTCTGTCTGTGTGTCTGTCTGTCTGTGAACTGAACATCTCAAACACGAAAAGAGCTATGGCGTTGAAACTTCATATATAAGTTTTGTGTACTATGTAGATGAGACAGCAAGCTTTTGAAGAAAATCGCATAACCGGAAGTAGGTGTTTACTCTTGGGATTTTTCAGTTTTTTTCGATTTTTTCAAAAACGGCTATAACGATTTTTTTCAAACTTTACATTTTTATTACATTTTTAATGTATATTGATGTGATTTTCCAGTTGAATACTTCTAAAGTAGGTTTCTTTTGTTTTTTCTTCCATTTTTTTATTAACTCCTATTTTAAATAGAACACCCGGTATATTATTACATTTTTGAATTCAGCTTAAAATTTTAGAGAAAATGTGTCTCTTCAACTAACGCTCTATTTTGTACCGTTTTCGTTTTTGACAAATGCTTAAAAATTAAAAATGAAATTTTTGACTAATTATAAGATCACTGTAAAAGGAAGATGTGTGAGTGTATCACACCTGGTTTTTAAAATTAATTTTATGAATCGAGGATCCTAACATAGGTTCAGCTTGAAAAAAAATATGTTGGCTAAAGAATTTAATACAATACTCGGTGCGTTAAGCCTTTTACCTTCATCAGTGTTGTTATAGACTACCGGACTCGTAATGTAAATAACTATCGTTTGTCTGAAATGCTAGTATTCAGCTAATTTTTGCTTAGTAATACGCAATTTTGGTTTTTTAAATAGAACATCCTCTATATTTTTAGACATTTTAAAACAGCACTGAAAATACTGTATGATAGCATGCTTAAACTAAAACTTTGAAACTTATTCTTTTATTAAAATGAATCATTTGCCTAAAGAAAGTCATGACATATGCAAAATCACTAACAATTGAACAAGATATGCAAAACAAATTCCACTTGTCTTTAAAAATACCTCATGAAAACAATTGGCAACTAAGTTTTTTAAATGGAACAATAAAATATTTTTGAATTGTATTTTTCGAACGAAAAACTAGTAGGTCGTGAATTAAGTTGGTTTGACAATGTAGGCTGCATAGTGGCATTAAAAAAAAGCGTTTTTTTATATCTCTATTATTAATGAAGTTACGAGTTGTCTAGCAATGTACAAACACCCACGAGTTATTCAATTTTGCGGCTTTTTCTATAATTGTTAACTAGGTGTGCTGTTGGTACTGGCTGCTGGTGGTCAAACTAAACTATCGATACTTCTATGCAAATTTCTGTATTCACACTCAGTACAACAATGAGTTTTTCTGCCATATGAGACTGGATATGGTTAGCTAAATCATCTTTCTGTGTTGTTGTGTATTCACAATTAGAACAATCGTAAGATTTCTCTCTCGTGTGAGACCAGATATGTCGTTCCAACTGACTTTTCTGCGTTGCTTTGTAGTCACAAATAGTAAAACAACAAGGCTTTTCTCCTGTGTAAGACTGCATATGTCTAACTAAATGACTGCTTTGTGCCGTTTTGTATTCTCAATTAGAACTAAAGTTTTCGCTCCTGTATAACACTTTATATGTCTAACTAAACTACTTTTTTGCAAAGTTCTGTATGAGCATTCTGTACAGCCATATGGTTTTTCTCCAATATGAGATTGGATATCGTTAACTAAATTACCTTTCCGTGTTGTTCTGTATTAACAATAGGGACAAACATACGGCTTCTCTCCTGTGTGAGACCGCATATATCTAAGTAAACTACGTATCTCTACTGCCGTGTATCCACATTCAGATTAATCGTATAGTTTGACACCTGCATGTTTCCGCATATATACGACTAAATGAGGTTTATGCTTTGTTTTGTATTCACAATACGAGCAACTGTACCGTTTACTCAAGTATGAGATCTCATATGTACTGTTCAATAAATATTGTAGGAAATTCATGGATGTCCTTCATGCTTTCTCCAAGTTCTTGCGTAGTAGGTAAATTACTGAGATTTTCATACTCCTTGCCTTATGCGATAGAATCGTACGATTCTAAAAATGATCATATAGAGCTACTTGTTTAGTGTTTATTGAGGTTATTTAAAGAAAGAAATGCTGCCTTTATACGACAGGAACTACCCAACATTGCAACATGCCAAACCTATAATACAGCCAGATTATAAAATACTGTCATGGCTCGATGTTATTTCATTATGTTTTTACTATTGTGTATGAATTAGCTGTCAAGATCGAGAAAGTAAACAATAAGGGCGGCAACGCTGCTGGTGATTTGACCTAAAATAATCGGCGCAGTAAAAGTGCGCACTGGTGGGGACGTAAACTGCAAGATTACCGAAAACTGCAGAATCCAGGGCACATTCCTCTGCTATTGTTAATATTAATTATTATTAACCATGTTTCTCTAGTAACCATAACCAAAATTATAAGGAAAACAAGTAAAAGGAGTTTAGCCAAATCCGTGCTTACTGGCAAAATCTTTCTTAATAACTGGCTGTAGGTATACAGTTGGTAGCTTCGGTGGCATTTTCAATTGGTCCACATGCTAACCGCTTGTGTTTTTGCATGCGTTCTATGTATGATATGTATTAGTACGAAAGACATGTAATTGTCTGTTTCTATTAGCAAATGACGACAATTTTGTTATATTAACATTATCTTATTTCAGAAAACGTGACCAAACGTCAGTGGTAATATCTAATGAAAGATCAACGAGTTGTCACGTGTGACTTTGCAGTTTTGTCACACCTGCTTCAGGTATGTGTATTTAAACAAATAGACTACATTTACACGGTAATTTAACGCTGGTGTTATTTAAACCGTTGCTATTAAAACTCATGTAAAACGTGCGTTTACACAAGGGGTGTTGTACATGCGTTAAAGTGTACATTGGTGTTAGCTAAAACCTCGTCGCAGTGTGACCAACTACTTTGAGATTTTCCATCTGTCACTCTGTCAGATGCTGCCTGTTACTATAAAATTATAAACATAACCGCCATAACCTACATGATTAATACATCACATCTACTTTTCAGGTAACATTTTATCTCGATTTATTTAATGTTCATGTTCAGAACAACCAACCGCTTTTACAATTATGTTGGTAGTACTGTTTCAAAACTGGTGTAAGTCGAAAGTATTCATTTGCACATATATTTTACACCCGCTTATTAAAGTCATGCCTCTTGGCGAAGTGGTGTAGCGTTAGTAAACCAGTTCTAGTAAAACCGGCGTTGAACCCCATTTACACAATTTACAGCTGTGTTAACAACAACCGATGTTGTAACACCGTGTAACTGTAGTTATAGTCACTTGAATGTGGGAGACGATGGTGTAACTTATAATTATTTACAAGTGCGTAATGCTAGTCCTTAGTATCGAATGAGGCAGAGTTACTATAAAACAGAGCGAGCCATTTAATTCCTGCGAGTGACTAAAGATGCTGGATAAATGTGCATTGTAGAATATTTTATGTACGGTAGAATCTAGAAAACGTGGTAAATATAAAAACTTATAGTTTATTTTTTGTTTTCTGATTCAGGGTAGGATTCCCTTTAACAGTGTACAACAGTTTTACAGATTTATTTATTTAATATGTCGCTAACAGGCCAAGCCCAATAATAAGCAACAATCAACAATGATACATATGCAGACAATGACAAGAAATTATAAATTATAAAGATATTCATATTCTATCAATTTTTTATAATGTTAGATTTCAAATGCAACTTTGTTTAACATTTTTAATGAGCAAAATCACAGTTCCAGCAAAGTATAGATAATTAGGATATTAAGAAATAAATTTGAGACACAATCAAAAAGCTTTGGATACTTAATTGCAATATCCAAGGAAGGAGCTAAATTATACAGGGTGATTCAAAAATGGCGCACTTCCTCTGCAGGGGTTGTTGGGGACTACTAGCGGAGTACGGGAAAAATCACAAAAAAATCTTTGCCCTCTGAACTATTAACAGCTGAAGATGCATTTTGAAATAAGCTATTTGCCAATATTTTTTTAAAAATCAACGTTTGAATCGAAGATTATTAATGTTATTAAACATCCCAATTCAAAAAACTGACAGTTTCATCAAACTTACCTAAAATTTTAGTTTTCAAAACTAGGCACCAAAAACTAAAGTTATTATATCTTAAAAAACAGTTCTACCTGAGTATTTTGTATTATCTCTTTATTTTGTAATACCTGTCATATGTTTGACATAAATAATAACTTGTATAACACAGATTTGTAAATAAAAAGCATCACGCACATATAAGCTAAATTGATGTCTACAAATTTTATGATGTTTCTGTGCCGTTACATAACAATCATGTTTAAACAAATGTTTTTAAAATACAGCAATACCTTATTACGCCAAGCTAAAATGAGAGGTAAAAGGACAGAACTAGTACTACCACGTACACGCGGGTACACCCGGGTAAATACCCAAAATGGGTATTTCAACGGATATTTATGGCCTCAAATATTATAAAGCTGATTTAACCAGTATAATTGATTGGTAAGTTAAGGTGCTGTATTTGAATTTTATAAAAATGTAGAATAAAATAGCTGCACTGAGAACATTTAATACCCAAAATATTGGTGGGGGCATAACTATACAGGTTGCCTAAAATTGTAGGGAACATGGCAATACCAGGAGTTGGAAAAAATTTCGAATACTATTTTCCATAAGAGTAGTAGTAGTAGTAGTATCATGAGGAGACTGATGTCTAGCAAGTAGCCCATCATAGGCCCTTTTTGCCAACCCCGTGGACAACGTCTAGGCATGCAGAGTACCAGGTGCCAAGACGAAGGAGTTTCAACCTTAGCAAGGGATCTTCTACATACTACAAAAGTAATTATTGCATTTTCTATTTCACTTACTCTTATGGAAAATAGTATTCGAACCTTTTCCAACTCATGGAACTGCCATATTCCGTACAATTTTAGGTAACTTATATATAACAGCAATGAAATAGCATGCATAAAAAACAGAATTCAATGGTTGAATAAGAAAGAGATGAACATAGAAATAAATATTTGAGTAGACTTGATATGTCTACTAAATATCTCTACTAAAATAACTTTTTTGTACGGTTATTTCTTTCTTACTAAGTATTATGTGCTTTTGTTTATGCTATCTCATTGCTGTTTTTTTTTCTAAATTCTGACGGGGGGCAAATTATTGTGCCTCTGTTGATTTGCATAAATTTCGGCAACCAATGTTTATTTCCCGATAAACGATTAATTTACCTGGGTGAATGCTTATTCAATGTTACATTTAAATTGTTATTTTACATAAAATATTTCAGTGTATTTATATGTAATTTATTTATTAAGATAACATTATTTTGTTACTTTTTACGTATTTACCCGAAGCAGGTAAATACCCATTTATAAATACCTTACCCACTGGGTATTTACCCGACCCACATCACTAGCACCACCAAGCACACAAAAACCCCGGAAAATATGTGAACTAAATCTAAAATTCCAGTAAGGAGAACTAAAGAACCAATAAAGAGCAAGCTTTGCGGAGAGGTACATTCAAACAAAAAACAAATGCCACTTTGCTATTACTCTTATTGCATCAGATAGAAGTGTCTAATTTCCAGGTTTTTTAGTGCTGTTGTTCCTTAGTTTTGTTGTTCTTTGTTAATTTTTGTTAGTTTTGCTTTTCTTCGTTAGTTCTGTTTGTTATTGTTTACCTATTTGCCGTTTAATTTTGGGCGGCTTGGTTATATAACATCAAATAGTAAGTATTAAATGCTTTCTAAAATGCTACCTTAAGTTGCAGTTATATATTTATCTAATACTAAATTCCTTTTTATATGGGATTACAATGAGCTATAAAGTAAGAAAACTTGTACATTCAGAAACAAGGAGTAAGTATCATTGCAAATGTCATAAAGTGGTTTGATGAGCAGAAGACTTTTGGAACGTTGTTATTTTCGGTAGAGCAATCTACAGAACTAGCAGCAGCAACCACTGGAAAATCAACCCCTCTGATAAGGAAAGTTCATAAAGGAGTATGCTACAGCAGATAATACATAAAAAATAACAATATTAATTCTCAGCATTGTCATTAAAAACTTAATGCAGGTAATACTTTAGTCCTTACTTCTTCCAGGCATTACTTGTTACATCTCAGTAGAAGAAGAAACACAAGGAAGACTCAAAGAAAATCGTTCCCGACGATTTTGATTTGAAGTTTTGCAAAGAAGGGTTTATGAAATGTTCACTGTGGAACATAAAGTACCGAGGCTAAACGTATTAGTAAACAGATTGAATGAAAAAGTTAACTATACTGGCCGTCGAGAAACTTTGAGAAAGAATCTAAACAAAATAGGCTTTCATTATAAAAAAATGTTCTGACAAAAGACAATTGCTCATGTTAAGGAGGTATTTAAGGAAAATAGAAGAGAACGGAGAACTAGGTGTGAACAAAAAACCTGTAACGTTCCTAGAAGAAATATATTCATCCTAATTACGGAGTAGGAAAATGCTGGTAGTCAGATGATGAATCAGGTGTTTAAAAAAGTTACATTTAAATGACTCTTTACCCGGGACTTTGGTAGTTGGTACATTGCAAAAGGAGAATCGATTACAAGCAAGTCTATGATAAGAAGAATATACTGTATTTGGGTCCGCATTTTTTCTTTCTTCAGCTTTTCTTTGCTCTGGCGAGCTTAATGTCTATTTCCTTTGTTTAAAAGCTTTTTGTATTAGTCTTTAGGATAATTGATAATTAGGCAATCTAATATATTTTATTTAATCTCTCAGTAATTTATTATCATAAAAATATGTATTGCATTCTTAGTTGTTCTATGTACTATTTTTTTTGTTACAATAAATTTATTTAATATGTAGTGGTTTAGTAACTTAAACACTGTTACATGTAAAAGAACTCAACTTAATTTTTAAAATTAAAATTAAAATTTTCCGCGATTACGAATGTTTATAATTTTTCTACGGAGTGTAATTGCCAAACGGAGCTAGCGCCAGCCTTCCCTACCTAGGGTTTTTGTGTGGTTGGTGGCACTGTATATGTATTTCTCTCGCTTCTTTGACTAATTGTTAATGAATCTTTAATAATATTACTTGTTTTAGTAAATTTGCAGTTTCAATAGAATAGTTTACCTTTACAGAATATTCTTGACTGTTCATATAATTTATTGCATTTTGAAATGACTTGTGTTTGTGTCATTAAATAACTCTTGTATTATCAACATCGCTTGCCTTGAAATTAAAAACAGTAACTGTATCTTTAAGTCTTGATTGCTATTAGTCACTTCACATTAAATTAATAAACCAATCAAATTGTATGTTTATGTAATTACCTACACATCAAAATTAAATTCTACACACAAAAATACAACATTTTGTAATAAGTTTATTACTTAAAAAACTAAATCTATTGATTAGAAAACAAAACTGATTTTGTTAGTAGACTTCTTAATCTGTTTTGTGTATGCTTTTCTAATCAAATTCTGGTTTCCTCATGCGATCTAAGATCAACATAATGTTTTACTTGTGTGATTACATAACTCGTGCTATGCACTTGTTTGTAACTTAAACGCACATATATTAATGACGCTCTTATCCCACTTGCATAGTAAATAACTATTTTTATAACACCTAGTTGTTATTTGTCAATAACAGACCTATCAACCTGACTGAAAAGTTTCCCATAACAGCCATGGCTGTTGGCTGTTATACATTTAACAGCCTAGGTCGTTAAAAAATAACAGAACAGTAACATTTTATCAATATTTATGTAACATGAACACTGGCAATACTGAACTGTATTGTTGGTGACACTGTAAGCCTATGTCAAATTCGAGGTTAGCAGGTATTATACCTACCAGACGACTGGCTTAAATCCATTTTATCTTCTTGCCAAAAAAAAAGAATTCTCCCAAAACACATAACAATTATAGGACAATAGCATTGATGAGCCACGTTCTAAAAATCTTATTCAAAATCCTCCCTGCCAAAATTTACAAAAAATGTGAAGAACATCTTAGCGAGACGCAATTCGGCTTTCGTAGCGTACTCGGCACAAGAGAGGCCCTTATGGGACTACATGTTTTAGTGCAAAGATGCCGTGACATCTCAGTCGACGTGTTCGCGTGGGGACAAACGGCATCTGTCAGAGCAGGAAACAGATGCAGCGAAGAAATACAAATAAAAAAGGATGTAAGACAGGGCTGTGTGCTGTCACCAGTTTTGTTTAACCTCTACTCAGAAAAAATATTTGCAGCGGCTCTGGACAACAGACAAGAAGGAATTGTAATAAACGGCGAGATAATAAACAACCTATGTTACGCTGACGATACTGGGCTTTTAGCAACTAGTGAATTTGAACCGCAGATTCTGGTAGAGAGCGTAAACCAGAAAAGTATGGAAGCAGGGCTGAAGTTGAATGTTAATAAAACTAAGGTAATGGTAATCAGCAGGAAGGAAGATCTAAGAGCAAGCGTAACGGTTAACGGTAGACAATTAGAGCAGGTTGTGAATTACAAATATCTGGGATGCTCTATTAATAGTCGCTGGAACAACTCCGCTGAAATCAGAGCAAGAATCAAACAGGCCAGAAACACTTATAAAAGAATGAATAAGGTACTGTGTTCTAGGGATTTAGGTCTGAACTTACAACTACGACTGCTTCGATGCTATGTATTCTCGGTCTTACTTTATGGAGTGGAAGCTTGGACCCTCACTGTCTGTACTACTAAACAAATAGAGGCATTTGAGATATGGTGTTATAGGCGTATTTTTAGAATACCTTGGACCGAAAGGGTACGCAACACCACAGTACTAGAGCGATTAAATAAAGACACCCAGATAGAAGGAAAGAGGGGTCCAGGCCGGAGAAGACACTCCTGGCTAAAAGACTTACGGGAGTGGTATGGAGTAAACACTGCTACATTATTCAGGAGAGCAATCAACAAAGTTCAAATAGCTACGATGATAGCCAACGTTTGCGGAGGACATGGCACGTGAAGAAGAAGTCACCAACAATACATTTCAGTATTGCCAAACGTATTTTTTTTCCGTAGGTGACTCTGATAAGACGAGTTTTCAAACACTCGTTACTAATACTATTTAACTTTTTCTTTTAAATTGCGCTAAAATTTCAATTTTTGTAGGTGTTATGAAAAATATTCAACGACGTAACTAACTGAGATAAATTCATTAGCCTCAGCCTGACGGCCTCGACCACAAATGTATTCTTGTTTATTAGAAGCTAACTAACAGCCTTATGTCGTTAATAACTATAACAAACTGAAAAATAATACACCATTACGCCATAACGTCTATGTTAATATTGTATTTTCTAATGTTTGTTGATTCTGAACCGGTTACCAGGTTGACATTTGGAAGTGCTATCTGATGCCAGGAACGTTTTTTGCATTTTTTTGCTCATTGTGGTGTAGATGTTCAATTGAAGTTTCTTTTGTCTATTTTCTGCTTACAAATGTATATTTAGGCTCAGAGAGATTCAGCTATCGTTTAAAATAATCCTCAATCAGTAATTAGTAACAAACCTATTTTATACATACTAGAAGGTGTCGCTTTAGTGTTATTTTCTATTAAAAAAATGCAAAAACTTGGGAAACCAAACATGCTTTGTAAATCCTAACGCCATACTGAACCATAACAGCAATAGGTAATAAATCACTCCAAAGGAAATGACTGACATTGGTAGATAAGCCAAGTCACTCCAATCGCAGTGGTCATTAGTCAACATATTAATTGTAATTCGTAAAGTAAGTAATTATTGCTTAGATAATTAATCTGCTGTTGCAGCTGTTGGTTTATTTATTGCTGAATTGTATTACATGTTGATTCAGTGCTACATTTATTCGTACATTTATTAGCAAAATTAGCATAACTATCGAACTTGCCACATCTGTAAACAAATGTTATTAGACAAAAACTTGAACTTAAGGAATATACGAACCTCCACAACAGCTGCTTGTTGACTTTCAACTGATTAGATCTTGTGGCAACTTTACCTTGAATCGAATGTGAATATTTTGAAATCCTAGCTGGTGATACAATTTCATGTTATTGAAGAACTTTGTCTTGATTGTTTGAATGAACTGTTTTATTGTTGGAATTTCAAGATCAGAATGGATTTGGTGGTTACTGATAAACCATGGCTACTTTGAGCATATATCCAACATAATAATTTTCATTGTTTACTTGCTTGGCTGATTTTGGTGTCAATCGACTCAGTGCGACGCAAGTAAGCCAGTAGTAGGGTTTTAAAATTTTTATAAGTGATTTTTTTATGTGGATTAGCTAACCTCAAATTTAACTCGACACACAAAATGGATCACTCTTGTACAAATTGCATTAAATGAATTATTTCGCGCCCAATTTGTGTGCAGAACGCTAGTCTTTTTAATATTTGTCTCTAAGCTAGCACTCCCAAATGGACAACCATGTTATTCATGATCATAACATAATAAGTCTCCGTACAATAGAGACGAGTAGCGCAGATGGGTAGGCACTTGCCTTGCATTAAGCAAGTCCTCGGTTCGAATCCCACGAGGGCTGGAATTTTCCGCAGCCTGACAATTTGAACCGTGCTCGGTGAGACCGTTCACAGTTGGGCACCAAATTAACTGTGCTCTACTCAGAACCACAAACCTAAGATATAGAGTAACAAGGTCAACATAACACATACACACACCTCACACAATGGTTGCTGTGCAAGCACAAAAGGCGCCCTCCAACTTTGTATTCCGAATCCGGGGAAAGTTGAGCATTGTACCGCCAGATGCAAGCGCATAAAGCACCAGCCTCGACACCACAAGGTAAAACGAGGTTATCGATTATACATACATACATACATACATACAATAGTGGTATGCATTCAGTTTTCAGGGGGCTGTTTTCATTAATTAGCAAAAAAAAAACTGAGCAAGCCTTGTATAAGCTTGATTAAGTTTGCTGTTAATGTGTGTACTTCAAGGCAGCCGGGTATTCAAAAGCAGGCATATTTATTTGACGCTTTGATTTTTATCTGCTCAGGGTGTTTTCATACCACTGATATAGTCTTTCGGGTATGCTTTTAATGCGTCTAATGATCAAATTAACGCACTTAGATGAATGGGCAGTACTAGTTATATCTAATGATTGTTGGAGTTGCATAGCATTTTCTGTTATATCATCATTTTGGACTGTAATAGTGTAATTGTTGTATCATCTACAAAAGTTAGAATTTTCCGACATTCTGGTGTGACATCATAGATATAAATGTTCAACAGTATTGAATCAAATATACTACCGTAGGAGATTCGAACAAAAACTCTTTTGAAAAATTACAATTAATTATTTAATCTTACTGCAAATGTTCGGTTGTCTAAGAAACTTTGGCGTAACTAGGATATTTGGCTGGGGAGGGCCGGACCTCAATCTCTGAAGATATGAATTTACATACATTACCTTTTCGTATAAATTATTTGCGTATTTTTTATGCTGTTATAGTATTATGTCTAGCATATCCATAAATTGAGGTCAATGTCCGGCGCGTAACCGTGTTTAACGGCCCTGCCGACGGCGTGAGTTAAATTGTATATTTCAGTGTCTTAAAGCGCGATTTAAAAACCCAAAAGAGCATACAACTGGAGTGGATCCTAAGGGTTGTGAACGAAAGAGGAAGCATTAGTGTGCTGTTTATGATAATAACAGGGAGAGTGTTGAAACAATTTTGGTGAAGCGAGAGCAAGATCAGATCCGGGTTCAAGTGCGCGCGCGCGCGTGAGATACCGAGGTCGCGGAGCGCTGCATTTAAATACAAGCGCGAAAAGCAGTAGTGTAGTTCGGAAAAACGTAAGCAGATAGATGAATGAAAACGAGAGTTCAGGCGAAAGCAGCAAAGGGCAACAATCGGAAGAAGTGACAAAGAAAAGAATACGGGAAGAGAAGGATAGTTCATTTGAGTTAGGGTTTGCGGCGTTCGGTAAAAATTAAAAAAAACATCAGATCGCCGGTCGCAAAGCAAAGTATGGACGAGGAAAAAGAAATGGATGTAATCAAAGAGTTACTCACAGGAATAAAGGGCGACATAGGAGAAATAAAAACCGAAATGAAGAAAAATAATGCAGAAATTAGATCACTACGCGAGGAAGTTAACAAAATAAAAATGGAATGGAAGAAGGACAGAGATAACTTGGCAAAACGGCTGGAGCAATCAGAAGCAAAACTGGAAAGAATCGAAAAGGAGAAAATAAGAAACAACGTGGTAATAACGGGAATAAATTTGGAAAACAAAGATAGAAAAGGGAAGCGAAGATAAAAAACGTATACAAAGTGGGAGAAAAAAGATGTGTGGTGGAACTAGAGAATTGGGAAGCGAAACTAGAGGTATTAAAAACAAACCGCAACTGAAAGGAAATGAACTATATGTAGATAGTGATATGACTTATAGAGAAAGATCCATACAGAAATTAATGCTAGAGAAAGCTAAAGTAGAAAAAGAAAATGGAGCTATTAAAATTGGACATCAGAAGCTGGAGATAAATGGAAAAGTAATAAAGTGGAATCTAAAAGAACAAAAATGGGAGGAGGAAAGGGGTAGTCAGCATCCAATTGATAAAACAAAATAGACGACGGAAACGCAAAGAAAAAGGAATACGAATACGGTACAAAATAACCAGAGGCAACGAAAGGTAGTGCATGAACAAATAGTTAAACTAGCAACATGGAATGTAAGAGGACCGTACACAACAGGAGCTTTAAAGAATCTAGTTACAGAAAATGAAAAGTACAAAATAAATATAATGGCTATCCAAGAAACAAACCAGAAAGGGCAGGGAATAATCGATGTAGAAGGATATACCTTTTTTAACAGCGGCGCGGAGGACAGGAGGTTGGGAACATGCTTCTTGGTCAGACGGCAGCTGAAGCACACGGTAATACGTTTCACGCCAATAAGTAATAGAATGTGTTATTTACGGATTAAAGGAATATATAGAAAGATCAGTATAATAAACGTTCACGCGCCAACGGAACGGAAAGGCCCAGAGGAAACAGAAAGGTACTACGAAAGTTTGGAAGAGGAATTTGAAAAAATACCGAAATATGACCTAAAAGTTATATTGGGTGACTTTAACGCGAAGGTCGGTAGGGAGGAATTTTACAAGCCAACGATTGGGAGCTACAGTAAACATGAACTAAGTAACAATAACGGGGAAAGAATGATAGACTTCGCTACTGGAAGGAGGATGCGAGTGGCAAGTACGTACTTTAATCACAAAGAGATCCATAAAGGTACGTAGATGATCCCGGATGGAAAAACAGTCAATCAGATTGACCATGCAATAATTGAGGAGAAACATATAGCGTCGGTAAGAAACATAAGGGTGTGTAGAGGAGCAGACGCAAATTCTGATCACTTTCTGGTAAAGGCAGATATTAAACAAGAAATACCTAAGGAAAGTAAAGCAATAAGAGCTAAAAGACAAGAACGAAATATTAGTGACTTAGAAAAAGAGGAGGTGAAAAGCAGTTATGAACGCGAAATAGAAGAAAAATTATCCAAAGGAGGAACAACGGCAGATATAGAGGGTAAATGGAGTGAAATCAAGGAAGCAATATGCCAAGCAGCAGAAAAGATACTAGGAAACAAGACAGAGACAACAAACAAAGTATGGTATGATCAACAGTGTGAAGAAGCGCTACAAGAAAGAAATAAAGCAAGAATAAAGATCTTGGAAGGAAAATCGGTACAAGCTAGGAAGGAATATGAAAAATCGCAGAAGGCAGCAAAAAGAATCTGCAGAGCAAAGAAGAGGGAGTATGAAGCAAAAAAGTTAGATGAATTGGAAGAGTCCCACAATAAAAACGAAAATTTTATAAAGAAGTGAGGAGCATCAAAGGAGGATATCAGCCCAGAACAACATTTTGCCAAGATAAACGAGGTAATTTAGTGAGAGGGAAAAAGGATGTAATGGAAGAATGGGCTGAGTATTTCTCAGGGTTGTTAAACAAAGAACAAAACATTGAGGAAGAAGCAGTAAACCTAACGCTAAGGGAACCAAAAATCGATAATATAGAAATCCCAACGTTGGATGAAGTAGAAGAAATTATAAAACAGATGAAGAGTAACAAAAGTCCTGGGAAAGATGGAATAAGAGCAGAACTAATTAAACGTGGAGACAAAACATTGCACAAGGAAATGCACAAGCTCATAGAAGAAATTTGGAAAAAGGAAGAAATGCCGAAAGAATGGCAGAAAGCAATTCTGTGCCCTATATATAAGAAAGGTAATAAACATCAACTAGAGAATTACAGAGGCATAGCCCTTTTAAATATAGTGTATAAAGTCCTGTCAAAAACAATAGCAAGAAGATTGCAAAGATATGCCGAAGAGATATTGGGTGAGTACCAGTGTGGCTTCAGACCGAATAGATTTGTAGTGGCCTACACATTTACATTACGGCAAATACAGGAAAAGTGTTTTGAAAGGAATATACAGCGGTACATTATTTTTATAGACTTCAAGCAGGCTTATGATTCTGTCAAGAGAAGGAAATTATTTGAAGTAATGGAAGAGCTAGGTGTCCCAAGCAAAATCACAAAATTAGTTAAAGTAACCTTAAACAGAACAGAGAGCGAAGTTAGGGTAGCAGAATGTCTCTCGAGGGAATTCGAAGTTAATAGTGGTTTACGACAAGGGGATCCACTCTCCACAATACTGTTCAATTTGATTTTGGAATAAATATCCGGGACACTAAAGTGAACAGGGAAGGGACAATATATAGTAGATCGCAACAGTGTGTGGCGTACGCCGACGATGTTACCCTGATAACAAGAACTAAAGAAGAACTAAAGGCTTTAATAAGAAGACTAGATGAAAATCCAAAAACATATGGACTACATATTAATGAAGAGAAGACAAAATATATGGCTGTGGGAAAAATTAAATGTGACAGAGAAAATAACATAAAAGTGAAATGTGACTAAGATAAAGTCTACTGCTTTCAAAGAGCCGATTCCTTCAACTACTTAGGAGCAGAAATCACAGGTGATAGCAATCAAAAACGAGAGATAGAAAGGAGAATCACAAGTGGTAATCGAAGTGCAGCGGGGCTACATAAAATTTTTAGTGCTAAAAATGTGACAAGAAAGACTAAAATAAAAGTGTATAAGACAATAATCCGACCAGTGGTAGTATACGCGAGTGAAACGTGGACTCTAAACAAAGAAGATCAAAGAAGGTTACTGGTGTGGGAGCGAAAAGTACTGCGGAGAATTTTTGGGGGAAAGAAAGAGGGACAGTGGTGGAGAAGAAGAACTAACACGGAAATAAAATGCTTGTACAACGAGCCTGATATAGTGTCGGTAATGGGAAGGCACAGAATATGATGGTTGGGCCATGTGGCCAGAATGAATGGAGAGCGTGTGACACAAAAAGTGTTATTAGAAGACCCTTGGGAAAAAAGAAAGGGTAGTAGTACAGTCAAATTGTCGAAAAATACCCCGTCACCTTAAAAAAATTGGCCGCGGCGATTCCTTTTGCCCAGTGGTTTAGGGTCATTAGACAAGTGTAAAACCGAAAAGGCGTCACCCCACCCCTTGCCAAACAGTCGCCATCTTGATAACAATTGAATTTGTTTTTTCTCGCGATCCATTGGTCGCACAGAAAAAGTTATTGAACAAAAAATGTTGGAAATAAAATTCTACACATTTTTTATCCTTGCCACGATACCGAGAAGTTGGTATTTCACACGGTAGAGGGCAACAAAGTTACCAAAAATCTGTTTCCGCGATTCTAGCTCTGTGGGGGTGGTTTTTTCCGAAAATTGCGAATGTGAAAGTTGCAGCGCTTGAAAAAATATGCACGAATCTATTTTAATAATGAAATTGTTTTAAATAGTCTCCGAGTGACAGCCCTTCAAAGTCCGCGCAGCGTCGGAAATGTACGATATATTCCGGCGCAGGGAAGTAACCATTTCTCTTTTGCGAGATAAAATCGTCACGTCACTCAAGTAGTTTCAATGTAAATAGGTTTTCACAATCTACAGAAATTCTACAAATTTTTGGTCATTGCCGCGATACCGAGAAATTGGTATAGGTAAAAAAAATGAAAATGATGGGAAAGGAGTATATGAGCCTAGAATATCATTTGGCTCAGATCCGTAAAGCTCTTAAATTTGCTGGTGTAATATTTATTATATAATATGATAACTGTAATTGTTTGTAAATTTTGCCACAGGAATGACCAAAATTCAACAAATTGACAATTGCTTTACCACGTGCCATTTCTGCAAAAATAGTACAGACACCCGACTGTTTATATGTTATTAAACAACGAACAGCGTGTTTCACTTCAACCAAAACATGCTACGGTAAACGAAATTATATTTTGATCATTTGGGCCAAATGAAATGAATCGGTAATTTATTTTATTCAATTTTGACAGTTTAAAGTGACATTATTAACTCCATAACCTTCATAAACAGTCTATGATTCACAAGTGAAATAAAAGTGTTTTAATTCACTAGAGAATTAAAAAAGTTTAATTCACTAGAGAATTAAAAAAGTTTCAATGAAGAACAACATATTTTTATTATTTACAAATATTTACATTCAATTATTCTTTCTCTTTGTAGTGTGTAATATATAATTACTAAAATTTAGATCAAATCGACAATGAATGGGCAAATTTATATCTTAGTTTGAATATTTTTTAAATTTTGTATTCAAAATTTCGTCAAAATTGAATAAAAACATAAATACGACACGTGAATTAAACATTTATTAACTCACAGATATGATCTCACTCGCACTTCGTGCCCGTGAGCTCAACATCTTTTCGTAAATAAACATATGTTTAATTCACTTGGTGTATAATATTTATTAAAGTTAGTGTTTCCCGACTACTTTCTGTAATTTGTTGTTAAAGCTGTTATAATACTGCTAAATACGTCTACAATTACGATGTAAGAATATTGACTAAGAAGATTTTCTTTTGTGGGTACAAAATAAAGATACTGGAAAAATCTTAACTGTGCTAAATGATTTGATTCTGGGCTCGTATATTGAAAGTAATTTCTTCTTGCATAAACCCTAAGATATATCGTAGTCTACTCAGACACGTTTTCTTTTTTTTGGAGTTGTTTCTTTGTCTTGGTTCGGAGCCTCGGACACAACCGAGTCATTATCAACCATGATAGAAATGTTGCTAAAACTTTTATTGAAAAAAGAGCTCACAACTTTTTATAAACGCAATGTGAAAAATTCTTGGAAAAAATACGTGAATACGATTGCGAGTGCTGTTTCGTGATTGTATTCTGATTAAAATGGATAGTAGTACAAGCGATAATGGTTTTCTTTATGTTAACCAAATGGCAGACATGGCATCTCGTTAGTTATAATAAGTGCGGGATATAAATAATTTACATCTCTCCACTTCTCCGCACTGCGCGGACTTTGAAGGGCTGCCACTCGGAGACTATTTGAAACAATCACATTATTAAAAAAGATTCGTGTATATTTTTTCAAGCACTACAACTTTCACATTCGCAATTGTCAGAAAAAGTCACCCCCACAGCGCTAGAATGGCGGAAACAGATTTTTGGTAACTTTGTCGCCCTCTACCGTTTTAAATACCAACTTCTCGGTATCACGGCACGGATCAAAAATGTGTAGAATTTTATTTCCAATATTTTTTGTTCAATAACTTTTTCTGTGCGACCAATGGATCGCGAGAAAAAACAAATTCAATTGTTATCAAGATGGCGACTGTTTGGCATGGGGTGGGGTGACGCCTTTTTTGTTTTACACTTGTCTAATGACCCTAAACCACTTGGCAAGAGGAATCCCGCAGCCAATTTTTTTAAGGTAAAACGACAATTTTACTGTACTATAGACCCAGGAGGAAATGGAAAGAATGTGTGGAGCAACACCTGAAAGAATTAAATGTGGACAATTGGAGAATCAACGCGAAGGACAAGAAAGAGTGGAGGAAAATCGCAGACAAAGCCATGGGCCTGGAAGGCCTGCAGTGCTAATATATATCAATAAATTATTTCTCAGTTCATAAACAACATAAACAATGTCTATATTACCTCGCGCATCTCAATGAAGTTGGCGGTAAAAGCTATTATTTCAGAAGAAACGAATTTTCTGGGAAACATCAGTTGGTTTTCATTAAATGTTTTTGAGTCAAAATCAATTTTTTCTCAGTATGGTTGAAGTACTAAATACTTCCTCTGGCACATTAATATCTCCTTCATTGTTACTGCGATTTCTCTCTATCATAATATTTTGGGCTTGCAGGAAATTCAAGCAGTGAGGGTCATTTACATTCGTCATCACCAGAAAATTCTCTTTACTACAGTGGCATTACTATAAAATGGAGTCCTTCCTCACGCAAGATAGATTAGTGCCTCCCCTCCCAAATTACAAAGTATATCACACAAGTATAATTTGAAAGCAAAGTTATGAGAAATAAAACCATATATTTAATAACGAAATATACATGGCACAAAAACCAGTCGGTAAATACAACATTAAGTTACTTTATTATATGAAAATAAAGAAAAAGTACATGAAAGTGACTAATACACCAGGGACGGGACATCCAAATACCTGCAAACTGTGATACAAGTGTTCTTCAATTCTATTTTAATAATTTAAACATCCCCCACAGTAGAAGAGCATGACGGGTTCTGGATATAAATGTCAAAGTTCACAGCGCGCGCGGCCAGGCTTTGGAACAGTTCAGGGCCACATCAGATTTTTATACCGGGTGTCCACTCTCAAAGTCGAACATAGGCAATTAACATTAGTGCATTCACTCGTTCTTCATTGAAATAATTAATTTTTCTGTAGATAATTTTAACAGACGTTGACAGAAAATACCTGATTTACGTCAACTAATTACCAATTTTTTTGACAAATGCTATCGAACTTGAAAAGCAAGGCATGGCATATTTAAACATTTCCAAGTTTTAAATTAGTATTTTAAAATAAAAATCGCATCTGGAATATTATTATTGGTATCATTTGAAGCGTAATAATTTTATCTTTCCATTGATACCATTACCTTCGCTGTAAGTTGAATTGGCGAGCAGAAATCGGCAAAAACGTTCAATACAATGTTAATCGCCTATGTTCGACTTTGAGAACGGACACCCGGTATATTTGTATAGAATAACAAGTACTGAACATTTTTTTCGAATAATTTTTTTAATAAAATGTAAATTTAAGGCTAATTTGTCGTAATCTAAATCATTCAACCCTTATCTCGATGCGCGGGGCGGGAAGGGGTAGTTGAAACTTCTGAAAAAGTATAACCTACTAATGAACATAAAATAATTATTACTAATATTATTAAAAGTAATAATATAATCCTCTGACCTTTAAATTTATCTTTCTCTCTCTAACATATAGGTTTTTATAGGCATATCTATCTACATAAGAGTCGGTTGAAAGTGAGAGTTAAAACAAAATAATGGAATGTGGTGTTCTTAACGCAAGGGTATGTTAAGTTTTTTCCTGTAGTCTTTTTCTACAGTCGCTAGAGCTACCAATTTACATTCTATTTAAAATGTTGTAATACGTAATACTATGTTAAATTAAAAAAAAACAGGTCAGTGCATGTACGTAATCAAGTAACCTTCAAACCAATTTTAAATGCTTGACTATTGAGGCGTAGATTTTTTACAAATTTAAAATCAGCTCTGTTCTAATTATTCTAGGGAAACCAATTTAGATTCTCGCAATACGGAAAGTTAATGGTTCATTTAAAACTAGTTATTAAAAATTGTACAGAGGCCAACTGATGTAATGACGTTTCTAACGTTTACATTCTCCGAGCATTTTTTCACTTATTCCTATATAAAAGAACTGTTCTAAACACGTCTTAAATAGTTGATTTAGTATTATAGATTTTTTCCAATAGCTGATAAAACGGCGTTTTTTATGTTAAATAGAAAATTCTGGAAATGCTTCATAAATTTTCTTTATGAAAAATACTGTCACGAGTTATTTATAAGAGGATAAAATATAAATAACGAAGAGATAGCAGTTGTAAGTAGCTACAGCTTCCAAACATTGCCGACGTAATTGCAGCCGCAACAAAATCCAGCGGAGTAGGGGTAAAATAAAAAAAAAGACTAACTATTATATATTATTTTTATTTACTTCTGACACGGATTAACATTGCTACTTCCGAAACCTTTCCTTCCTCTACCGAACTGAGTAGTTAAAGGTTTGTCCAACAAAATTACATTGTTTGCACGATACCTTTTTAAAATTCATATTTGGGCAATCTTCTCTCCTTTAAAAAATCTTTCCTTACTATCGCACATACTGTACATCATAACTTTAATCTCTCCTAAATAATTGCTACCTATTACTCTTCATACCACTACAGAATTAGTACTACTAACAACAGATGATCTATCACAAATCATCCCTACCGTTTCTACAGGTAATTTCATACCAAACCCAGTTCTGATTTTCACCATACTTCTTCCTTCTACAATGATATCCTCTGCAAAATATAAATCCAAACCTCCAGAACCACAATAACTTCGAGAAAATGGTACCACACATCCTTTATACATCCATACTAAAATCCCGCCTGGTTTATCTTTATTTATACTAAACCCCAGACACCATATGTACTTTTTCCCAACAATTATTTTCGTTTCACAATTCACATTAGCAGACATAAATCGTGGTTCTTCTACCATCTCCTCTTCCGTTACTTTCATTTTCTTTACTGACACAACATCCTTTTCTTCCGCTTTCCTTTTCTTATCTTCTAACAACACATTATCATTATCAAAATTTTCATGTCACGGTAAAGTATAAGTATTGTGTGTACCTTCAGGCCATATGTTCATATTTTCTTCTTCTTCGGATATTTCCATTAATTCACATTGACTTTCCGTATTACTCTCGCTACCTCACCACCGTTTAGTGGTCACTATCAACTACCAACCATCTTATATATGTTATTATTTTGTAAAAAGAGAGTGTGTGTAATTGATTAACCTACTAATAAGGAAATAGTTATCCTTGATATTTATAATCTAGTTAAAAAAATCTGGTGTGATACACTTACACAATTTCCTTTTACAGTGATCCTATAATTAGTACAAAATTTGTTTTTTTAAATTTTTGAGCATTTGTAAAAAATTTTCAAAAATTACAAATTCTAGAGAAACCGTACAAAATAGAGTGTTACTTGAAGGGACAAATGTTCTCTTTCCATCCTCGATATATAAATAACTATTTTGTTTAGAATATCAGTTTTCTTTACAAAACTGTATATAGCAGTTATTTATGTATTAATGGCATAATAGATAAATTATGCGGAATGCTTTAAATTTCTTGAGAGCTTGGTACATATAACGTTTCATTTGGTTTTGGTTCTCGAAAAGGACAAAGTTCTAAAATTCAGTGTTTTGGGCACAGGCGTCAGTGTTATGACGGCACTGTAAAATTTTGTTTTACTATGGTTACTTTGTAGATTCTTGATGTTGCTATATTGTTTGTTGTACTGCTTAGCAACATTATAAGCGCCTCATGCGCCAATAAAGAAGCTTATGGTTCTAAAATAAAATAAATATAATTATCTGTAATTTGCTAATTCTAATAACATGTACCTATTTGTTCCAGGTGTTACAATCTCGGAAGTTTCTATAATCGTATGTTACTGAGTGAAAAAGTATTACTGCTCAAGCCGACATTAAACTACCTATGATGACCACTAATCAAGCAACATCAGATAATAATTTCTCTAGTTCAACAGCTACTTCACCAAATATATTAAGAGACTCACATGGCAATGAAGATATTAAGAAATTTTCTATCAAACAAGAAACCATTGGAAGCAGTAATAACATTACCGATTATTCGGAAATTGATATTAAATGTGACCAAAATGATATGACCAAAACTTCAACAGCACAGAATTTGGTTACACCTACGAAGACTGGTACAGGCGAAAAACCTTATTCTTGTTGTGTTTGTAAATATAAAACTGCCAAGAAAAGTAATTTAGTCGCACATATGAGGACTCATACAGGCGAAAAACCTTATTCTTGTTCTGTTTGTGAATATAAAACTGCCCAGAAAAGTAATTTAGTCGCACATATGGGGAATCATACAGGTGAAAAACCTTATTCTTGTTCTGCTTGTGAATATAAAACTGCCCAGAAAAGTACTTTAGTCGCACATGTGAGGACTCATACAGGCGAAAAACCTTATTCTTGTTATGTTTGTGATTATAAATGTGCCAGGAAAGATAGTTTAGTTACACATACGAGGACACATACACGCGAAAAACCTTATTCTTGTTCTGTTTGTGAATATAAAACGGTTCATAAAAGGTTATTAGTCACACATATGAGGACTCATACAGGTGAAAAACCTTATTCTTGTTCTGTTTGTGAATATAGAACTGCCCAGAAAACTCATTTAATCACACATATAAAAGCTCATATAGGGGAAAAACCTTATTCTTGTTCTGTTTGTGAATATAGAACTGCCCAGAAAACTCATCTAGTATCACATATAAAAACTCATACAGGCGAAAAACCTTATTCTTGTTCTGTTTGTGGACTTAAAACTGCTCAGAAATCTCATCTAGTCACACATATAAAAACTCATACAGGCGAAAAACCTTATTCTTGTTCTGTTTGTCGATTTAAAACTGCCCAGAAAATTCATTTAGTGAGACATATAAAAACTCATACAGGCGAAAAACCTTATTCTTGTTTTGTTTGTGATTATAAATGTGCCAGGAAAGAAAGTTTAGTTAGACATATGAGGACACATACATGCGATAAACCGTAGCCTTCTTCTTTTTTTTAATATGAATTCGACAACTTATAATAAAGTATGATCAAAAATTAATTTCATCTAGTATGGCTATGGAATAGTTCCTAATTTATGAATGTAACTACGTTTATACTTAAATGTTAAACTTGATAATTTGTTATTAAGTGACTTCTAGTTGTATTCATAAATAAAACTCTTCCATAGTCGTACCTACTAGACGAAATTAATTTTTGATTATACTATAGTATATGAGTGAAAAAAATTCTTGTGACCTATGATTTTTGACGTGGCGGTGCAGAAAGGAAAGTCCTTACAGTGGCGCCTAGTTATTACGAACAAAGTAACGTATCCGCAGTTACATTAGTGTTACCGTTGACAGCGTTTGGAGCAGTGAGTATGGGTGTAAGTGGTGTTGTATTTGTTCAAAATGGTGCAGGGAAGAAAGGCTATGACTGCAGTGCCGCTGTACACATAGGAAAATTAACCTTCTTTTACCGTCGACTCAAATTTTTACGTTACACAGGCTGTTAGATTAATTTTCCAATCTTAAATGCTTTAAGTATTTTGGGTTAATACCTTTCTGTGCATCACCAAATAATTTGCAAATGCAACCTCGTGTACTTCATATCCCATTGAAAATTTAATCTTAAACACATAGCTGAGACACGTTTTTAATTGAATTTTTATTTATGTTATTAATGTAGGAAAACCACAACTAACTTGAATTTGAGTTAGGACTTTCTTCTTTAGTAGAAAGATACAAAACAGTGCATGTTATACATAAAGTCAAATAACTCTAAATCGCAAATTTTGCAGATAGCACCTTCTTTTTAGGAGGGCAGTGTTTATACTATTCAAATTCTCCTTCGTGGAATACTATTTCAATTTAAGTTTCAAAAACTTTTACGTTTTTGATTCAAGTAATTTATATTATTTCTAGCCTCTTGAAAATTATATTCTATTTCTATGGAAGACAATTTTTGTAAGTGATAAAATAGTTTCTAATAACTATACTATTAAAAACCATGCCGATGTATTTGAAGTCACTAACTTTTAAAATTGTACAGTATTGTGTATAACCAATTCATTGTTAGAAATGTTACCAAACTATTACTTACAAAAACTAATTTTTACATTTTGTGTATGCAGGGTGTCCCCAAATAAGCGCTCAAACAAAAACACATGAAAGAAGCCAATGAGTTAACACAGTTTCTGAAATAATTATGAAAATTGGTTTGTGAATTGCCGAATTAAAAATTATTAGAGTGTTCTAGTTTACTACTGTTGCCCTATTAATTGCTGATAAAAGTATTGTTGATAACCATAGCAACATTACGAAAATCTTGTGACTTTTTAACGTATTTCCTTGGCAACTATATCTTTTTAAAAGTCTGCTCGTTTAGGTCGGATAAAAGGTTTTTTTAATCAAATTTCAAAATGTTCAGAATAAAAAAATTTTTTTTGGGCAATCACCATCAGGGTGCTGCAGTTGTTTCTGTGCACTTATTTCTGGTACATCCTGTATAGTTATTATTTTTAATATTAGTATATAGCATTGTACGTTATTAGTGTAATGTAATTAGAATTGTTATACCTTAGATTGGCGTAAGATACATGTAAAAATGAGTTTAGTATGATTAGAATGGTTATATTGTAGATGATCCATAAAATATAAATGTAACCCTACACCAAAAGGTAATAAAGTTTTTTAACAACATGAGGTGGTATACCTATTATACAAGTAAACATTCACAACATATTTTGTCCTGGAGGCTCACCAGTTTACCAGCAACTTTTGAAAAACTGAAATTAAATCTATGATAAAAACGTTGTTTTTCTTTTTCCTGGCATCTGAAAGAAAGCATACAAAATAAATGTACTTTTTTTTCTTTAACTAAGGTTGCCCGTTAATGGGTAAATGAGGTAGGTAGGTAAGTTATCAACTATAAAATTCTGCAAACATCTTAACATTTTTATTTCAAAAATTATAACATTTAGAAACGAAAGTACGTAATTAGAACTGCATTTAAATTAAATAAAATTAAAAATCTACAACCACTTTAAAGAAAAGTAATTTACTGAAATTTTCAAGATTACGAAAAACCCTTTTTAATCTCTAGTTCTGGATTCCATAGATAAAAATGTATAACATCATATCAAGTAATTAAATCATATGTGCCTGTTTGCCAGCAATAATTAATAGAACGGCAATTTTCAAAAATTTGTAACACCTTTATTTTTAGAACTAGAATTTTTGGGAAAAATATTTGATATAAACAACATATTAATACATACTTACCATTCATTTTTATTTACAAAAATAGGTTTAAAGCGACGTATTCGAATATATCGGCAGCCTTTCAGATACCTATAGGTATACTGTTTCAGTTACAATTGAACTAGTAAATATAAATTTATAAAAAACTACCTACCTTAGTTGATAATACAAGGTGGTTTACAGCCATCTGAAAAATATAGATAAAATACCATTTTGAAAGTACAAAACATGCAATTTTATTTAGTATTAAATACAATATTTAATAGGCGTCCCACTTAAACAACAATACACTGTTCTAAACGTTCTGTAAAATCATTGAAAACTAATTAATAAATCTTGGTTTATACTATCAATGACAGTACGGATAGCGCCCTTCAGTTCATTAATAGTTCATCAATTTTCCTTATCCAGATTACTATTGCATTACGAGATGGAAGTGGCCCATCTCTACCAACAGTAAAATATCTATGAAACATTCGTTTTGTCGTGATTATCGATCTACTTTGTAGTAAAAACAAATCGCCATTGAACAATGATCTACTGTGAAGTGCATTATTATTATGACATTTTAGCACATAAATTGTTTTCACAAGATTGACTTTTGCCAATGTAGTATCCATGTAAAACTTGTCAGTCTACGCTGAGCCACCGTATACATGGTACTTACCTCTCAGTGAAACAAGTAATATCACTTTTAGATTTATTTAAAACTAGCTGGCCCTGCAAACGTTGTTCTGCCCAAAAATAATTTGTCTCTGAAACCCCGTTTAACCACTATAGAGTTTTAATTTTATATCATGTCCATCGTCTTGGACTTAAAAATATATGCCATTTTCTAGCTGTAACCCGCGACATCGTACGCGCGAGGTTCCTTATTTGTGTATTAAATAATGACTAATTATTTTCTGTCATCCCGTCCCCGTCCCGTCCCGTCTCCTCTCCTACCATCCCATCCCATCCCTTCCCGTCCCATCCCTTCCCGTCTCGTCCAGTTCAGTCCCGTCCCGTCCCGCCCCGTCCCTTCTTGTCCCTTCCCGTCATTTCACGTCTCATCCAGTCCCGTTCCGTCTCGTCCCTTCCCGTCCCTCCCGGCAAACGTTGTTCTGTCCAAAAATAATTTGTCTCTGAAGCCCCGTTTAACCACTATAAAGTTTTAATTTTGTGTCATGTCCATCGTCTTGGACTTAAAAATAAATGCCGTTTTCGCAATCAACGTCCCAAAAAACCTAAATAACAACACCCATATCGATTTTTAGGCGTATTTACCCCATTTCACCCCCTAAGGGGCAGCGAACCCGACAGACGTTGTCCTGCCCGAACATTGATTTGCCTGCTATTAGCGGGTTCAGCAAACGTTTTTCTGATATTCGAATTTTCGATTTCTTTCATTTTAAAAACATGCTAATACGACTATTTTCATTACCCGTAGCGCGCTGGTCATCATTGCGGTTCGCACGTAAAGTAGATACCCGCGCAGCTGACTGTCTTCGACGACCTATGTTAGCTCGTCGTACCTTTGGCATTGTAACGGTCACTATAAAACGACACGGAATTGTTTTCACAATCACTTGTGCGCAAACCGAATTTGAATGTCTGACTAACTGACTGCGACGACTTATGTAAAGCATTTGGAATTACATATATTGTTATTAGTGTCTTATCTCTTTCGCCTTCGGTTACCTGATGCGGATTATGACATTATGTGGAAAACCCTTCAAACCATTAAGCACATGTGTGACTGCAAATAGAAACAACACACTTTCGATATTTTCCAATTTTCCGGCTTTCCCTCTGGATTTTCTAAATTTTTATTTCCGTAAGAACCATCTACAAAGTATTAGAAAACTTAAAAAAAAGATGAATGAAATCGGTAAAGTCGTTCTCAAGTTATGACGTGACCAAGGGAAATAGGGATTCATTTTTATATATATATAGATTATTGATAATTTTGCAAAAAAATAAGTAAGATAAAGGTTAATTTTGTTTTCTTGTATTTTATTGTGCAATAAACTGCAGTTGTGTAATTAAAATTTGAAAATCTATTTTGCAGAGCAGAGGGGAGTCTTATCACCCCTATTGTCGAACCTGGTTGTGGACGAATTAAATAGGCATAACTATTACAGCCATTACATTACATACAGCGGTATGCAGATGATCTGGTGATACTTATCTCAGGGAACTTTCACAACACAGTCTCAGAGCTCATGCAAAACGCTCTAGGAATTGTAGAAAGATGGTGTGCCAAGGAAAACTAATTCCATTTACAAGAAGGAGGAAATTAGATATGCTAAAGCTCCCAAACCTCTTTAACAAACAGTTACAATTGAGCCAAAAGGTTAAATATCTAGGCATTATCCTAGATGCTAAACTAACCTGAAATTCACATATTAGCAAAATTGCAAATAAAGGCAGGACAACTCTTATGGCAACCAAGCGAGGACTGGGGAAAACCTGAGGACCACAACCGCCTTCATTATCGTCCTCTTCGATGGGCTCTTTTCCCTGCTTAAACCTTCCTGATTTTCTAATGAAGATCTGAATATCGGCCCATGATAGGGAGTTCAACTCTTCCATTCGAAACGTAGCTGTTCCAAAGATTCTATACTTCAGTCGCTGGTACGCCTCGCATTCTCCCAAATAGTGAAAGGACGTTTCTTCATCCCTCCCACATCTTGGGCAAATGAGATCTTTCACTACTCCTATTAGTGTTAGGTGTCTCTTTAGTTTACAGTGGCCTGTCAACTACCCTATTAAAAAAATTGTGGTTCTCCGGTTCCTTCCTATTAGCCAGACCGATTTCTTTTAATCAAATCCTGCTATGTGGCACTTTGTCTGACGACAGCCCCTGCACCCGTTTCACTTTTCCTCGCTGGTCTTGCAGGCCTACTCGGTTAGAGCTGCTGAGACCTGCTGCCTTGTTATACCCAGAAGGGGTTCTGGTCCAAAACAAGTTTCGCCGGCTCCGAGTTTGGCTAGTTCGTCCGCCTTCTGGTTACCTTGGATCCCTGTGTGTCCTTGAACCTAGAAGAGCTTGACTTCCTTTTCTGAATAACTGAATAATAAGTTCGATGTTATGTACTAAGGAGTGTTTTTGATTAACGAAATTAATTCACTAATATTTTATAGTAATCCAGTTTTTGATAATAATAGGAGATTATTTGAACATTAACTCATTCAGCTGGGAATGAGAGTTCCATTGCCCAAATAACTGTCTAGCCGAGGTATTTAAAATTAGAATCACATGACATAATTTAGAAATGTCATATTTGAATATTGAGATATGTCAATTTTAATTGCATTCAATAAGGAGTAAGGTAAGTATATAAGAAACTAACCTGATACTACTTCTTATTATTAAGTAAATAGTATATTTAATTTGTAATAACTACCAAAGAAAGAGGGTAGTATTATAATTTGGCACCTCAAGTAGGGCTGAGGGAGATAATATTACAACTTGGCTTTCAACTTACAAAGCAGAACCAGTGTAATATTATACCTGTGCAAGCTCCCTGGTCATTCCAAAGCCCTGTATCCCGCATTCTGAGGTGGGTAGCCATGGCCTCTCTCTTTATCCAAGTGTCAAAGCCCGGGTGTCCCAATATTACCTTAAGTGCGGCCGTTGGGTTATTCTCATTGCCCCTGTAATTCCGAGACAGGATAGTCGTTGGACCTTTTCCAATCTTACGGAAATGCTGGGGCGCTCTACACCAGCCTACCAGACCACTGAGCCATACTGAACTCTTGGTCTTACTACCAATGTGTCGAGCCAGTGCAGAATATTGGGGTTTATCCGCCAGTTTCTACCTATTTCTCTGCGCAACTGCCATAAGGTCGCTGTCGACTTGTTCACCGTCCTGTCGATATGCGACCTCCAACTTAGTTTGCTGTCAAGAATAACTCCCAGGTATTTGACCTCTTGCACTAATGCAAGTGGTCTTGCGTACATTAAAGGTATCCGCAGACCCTGAAATTTTAGGCTTTTTGTGAAGAGAATGGTTTCAGTCTCTAGTGGGTTTACCGACAGACCTTTCTCTTCACACCATCTTTCAATAATTCTGCAGGCTACCTGCATTCTTTCGCAGACGACGCGACGGCGACGTTTAGAAACCTGCCAGTTACAAGTACCAGTATATCACCTGCGTACGTTTGAGCATAACAATCCTCTGCCGTTAGGAATCCCAATAGACCGTAGATTATAAGACACCATAAGTGAGGTGAGAAGCAGCTGCCTTGCAGGCAACCTCCCATCACCCTGGCCCTCACTGAACAGTCCCCTAGGTTTGTCGTCACGGTTCTTTGCTCCAGAGCTGTTCTCACATAAGTGACCAAAACGGGAGGGGTTTCTCCAGCCTGTAAGGCTTGACATATTGTAGCCGTTCTTGTCTTGTCAAACGCTCCTTCAATGTCAAAAAGTACTGCAAGGACCACTTCCCTATAATGTACTGCCCTTTCGACCTTGTGCACGACAGCGTGGAGTGCAGGTTCGGTCGATCTTCCACGTCTGTATGCATGCTGGTTCCTGTAAAATGGGTGTGTTGTTATTACCTTTTCCATTAAATGTCTATCAATGATCTTTTCCAAGGTCTTTAAAAGGATGTAAGACTACTCGACCACTAGAAATGGACAGTGACACAATGCCAACCAGGCAAAACTACCATAAACTCTTTAACATCCAGCTTGACTGAAATGAAGGGCTAGTACAAACCCGTGGTCGAGTAAACAAAATTGTCTGGTACACATATGGGTCCAAAACTGGCAGGGAATATCCCCAGTTCAATGCATATGCATCTCTTGGGCAGTATGCCACAGTATTTCTAGCAGAAACTCATGCAATGGACATATGTCTGCAGTAGAATATATCAAGAAATTATCAAGGTAGAGACATCTTTGTCCTAACAGATAGCCAGGCGGCTATAAAAGCCCTTGGTCTAGGACTGCTTTCAAAATCTTTTAACCCTCACGAACTACAATAGGATAACCCTAATGTGGGTGCCGGGCCCTAAGGGTATACAAGATAATGAGAAAACATTATCTTGCAAAAAAGGGATCAGAAACAGCATTCACTGGCCCTGAACCAGTATTTGCTAAAGATGCTGTACATAAAAAATAAAATTTAATTTTATAACTGTTATTCTTATTCAAAAATATCATATTATCCCATCTGTCTTAGTTTTAGTCGACTGCACAGTTTTTATCAGGCGACCCTAACCGAAATTACTCGTTATGGCGGCACTGATCCTGTTGTAATAAACGTTTTGCTAGATATGCTAAATGAGGATAAGGTTTTTCGGTTTCTTGTCACCATTTAAAAATATCAGCACCCGGAGGTTATTTCAATGTACACACGTAATTATCAATTTCCTCTTCTGTTTCACCAGTGGCGTGATTACATACGTGCAAACATTTTAAGTATTTATACACTTCTACTCGCGTACAACTTAAAGCCTTTGGTACTAAAAGGAATACGGAATATTCGACAAGCAGCGGTCACGCAGACAAAATATCTGATGTGATACACGCACACAACCTCATTTTACAGTGATCTTATAATTAGCCAAAAATTTGATTTTTAATTTTTAATCATTTTTCAAAAATTTTAAAAAATTGCTAATTCTATAGAAACCGTACAAAATAGAGCGTTAGACTGAAAAATCACAAGAGTAAACACCATACTTCCAGTTATACGATTTTCTTCAAAAGCTTGCTGTCGCATCTATATAGTACATAAAACTCATATCTGAAGTTTGAACGGCATATTACTTTTCATTTTTGAGATATTCTGTACACAGACACACAGGCAGACAGACACGCAGACAGACAAACACACAGACAGACAGACCAATAAACAAAAACATGTTTTTTGAGTTCAGGGGCTCCAAAACGTGAAGATCTGTTGAAAACTCCATTTCGAATTTTTGGGGTGAATCCAATACTTCCTTTGTTGTAAAAGGAGGTACAAATGTGCTTAGAATATTTTTTAATTTTTGTGAACAAAAGTAATACGTTTAAAATTATTTTTGAATTTTGAATAATAGTGCATCGAGATACTTAGTGTATCTATAAATTTGTTAAGGAGCAAGGACTTTTAGAGACAATTACATCACATATTTATAAAAAACGGATGATGTTTCTTGTAAAAGTTAGAAAGAAACATTTTAAATCCAAAACAAGCTTTGGGGAATGGATGGATAAGTATTTGGATTATGACTTTTCCGACATTTCCGTATGACCAAAAGCCCTTATGAAAAACTGTTAGTAACTATAATTAAACAACAACAGGGTTCTCTCTACTCGAAGAAAACACGGTGGAAATAAACCAGTACAACCTCAAAAAGGGTTACTTACCAGTTTTTCTATGGTAGGTACCTTGGAAAAGAAAACACTCTAATTCCAGTAAGGGATCGTTTCAACATTGCAGATTCAACAGTAATGCATATAGTCAACAATTTCTTACAATTAATATTGAAACTGCAGAATAAATTTATAGTTTGGCTAAAGAGTTTAGAATATCCAAAAATTGCAGAAGGATTCAAGACATATCTATTCTAAAAATTATTAATTTACAGACGTCATGCAGTCAAAAAGTTGTTTATTGCAGATGTAATAGGTGCAGTTGATGGATCCTTTATTAACGTGAAAGTTCGTTCTGAACAACAGGATAGTTATTTAGGTCGCTATTTAAATCAATCAGTAAATTTAATGGCAATTTGAACATCTGAAAAACTGTTTGCTTATATTAATGTTGAATATCATGGTTCAGCGCATGATTCTAATAGAGTAAGTGCTTAGAATTTACCTCAAAATTATGATAACAATATTCATATATCAATATAATAAAAATACTGTGAAATTATTCAATACTACTTTTTGTTTTCAGGTTTTTAAGAATACATACCTATACAGATATGCAAACTTTACAAGTGAGGAACACCATCTAATTGGAGATTCTACCTTTTCAAATGAAGCATGGCTTATGACACCTTACAAAAATTTCAAAATTTAACTCAAATTCAGGAATACCATAATAACTGTTTGCCATCCAGTCGTGTTCTAATCGAAAATGCATTTGGTATTTTAAAACAGAGATATACTCTATATTGAAGTTCGTAAGTATCTGTTCACTTAAAAAATCCATTGCCATTTTTGTTACTTGAGTAAGGACAAATGGGATGAAATACTGAAGTACAAGATGGAGAAAATAATAATGCAGACACTACAGTTATCGTTACAGGTACTACAAAAAAGAACAGAATTGCAAGAGAACTGTATTTAAAAACAGGAAAAAATTACTGTAATTGTTTGCTAAAATATACAAATACGAGGAACGTTCAAATTTGAATTATAATTTGTATTTCGCGGCAAAAGACAAGGACATGCACAGAAGTTGTATACATTAATTAATGCTCTGGAACAAGTCCTAACTTCATTCAGTCGTTATGTCGTCACAATTGATTTTCGTTCAATTGGCAAGCATGAGTAAAGTGGGAGTGTATTCAAGCATCGAACAACGCATTATTAGTAAATTTCTTTTCAACGGAGATATCAAACCATAAGAAATTTGTATAAGAGTTAAAAGACAGTTTGATGCGCAATCACAATCAGACATAAGCTTTTACAAAAGGAGTAATGCGTTTAAAGATGACTGCAAAGGTGCCGAGAATGAACCGCATTCTCGCCGTCCAAAAATATTGACAACAGAAGAGAATGCTGACAGAGTAAAATGCACTTATTTGAAACGATCGTCGAATTACAGTGAAGGATATTCCTTCTGCATTAAATATCAGTAGGGGTAACTTGAAAAAAATACAAGTTCTCTGTCTGCGTCTTACAGGATAATGCTCGACCTCATTTCGCTATTGACACGCTGACTACGATTCAAAAATTGAATTGAACCACGCTGTCCCATTTACCATACATTTCGGACCTTGCTGCATCAGTTTTTTATTTGTTTGGACCCTTAAAAGAGTTTCTGGGAGAAAAATACCTCGTTGCAATGAAGAAGTCGTCGAAATTGTTCCGGAATGGTTGTGACCGCAGCCAAAAGAATTTTTTTCTCGAGGAATACAGAAACTTCCGGAAAGATGGCACCACTCTATTAAAAGAGAGGGACACTGAGTAGAAAAATGACATGATATACATTACAGTCCTTGCGTTTGTTATGGAATAAATACTAAATTATAATTTATATTTGAACACTCCTCGTAAGTTTTAAAAAATATGCACAGCTTACTCATTACCAGTAATGTGTTTTATTACAGAATTGTAGTAGTTATTAAAATAATTATAATATAAATAAATAAAATGACAACTGCAATTTAAAAAATACAAAATAAAAACTGTTCTTACTCATTAATGTTTTATTACAAAAGAGAGAGACTATTAAAAAAATTCTAAACATTTAAAAATAGTAAAAATTAGAAATAACTCCCTAAAACATTATAAGTATTATTCATCTGATGAATCATGTGTTTGCCTTTTTACTATCAGCTGTTGAAAACATTGGAGCAACCGCTCCCTCTGTCCATTTTGTTGGGTAAGTCTTCCATAGCTCAATGATTAAGCATTCTGGCTACTGATCTGAGTGTCGAGAGGTTGATCCCCGATTCCGGTGAGGTTTAAAAAAAAAGATGCTGATGAAAACTTCTACAGAATGCCATAATTCGGAAGTGATGTAAAGCCGTGGGTCCCATGTTACTACAATATGTAGCATGTAAAAGATCCCTTACTAAGGTTGCAACCCTTTAGTCTCGGCAAAATTCTAAGTAGGACTAAGGTACCTGGTACTCTGCATGCCTATATCTTGTCCACGGGGTTGGGAAAAAGAACCTATGAAGGCCTAGTTGGTTGACATCAGTCTCCCTACAACAAATACTACTACTAATACTACTAAAGTCTTTTATTTTCATCAGTGGCGTAACTACCGAGGGGGCAAAGGGGGCAGCGGCTCCCGGGCCCTGAACTTCAGGGGGCCTTAACGGGCCTCCTGAAGTTTAAAGCCCGGCAGGTCCAAATTCGGTCCCGTATTAAGTTTCAATGAGTCCAGGAAAAACAAGAAACCCCCGGAGAAATCTAAAACATGTCAAAAAGTTATCTGTTTGGTATAAATTTTAAATTAAATAATTTCTGTACACGCGTCTTGCACGTGCACGTACTTCGCAGTTATCTCAGATTAATTGATACCCAATACCCTAATAAATTAATAATACAGGTACCTAATAAATAGTGCTAACAAAGCATTTTCGGTCACGGTCTTACATACAGGTCTTGCAACGTTGCAACTCCGGTGTGATCGGTGCAGTCGTACCGATCACACCGGTAAACATGAGTAAACCTCGAAGCGGCGCAGAAAAGCGCAAGAACTTAAAAGGAAAGCAAACTACCAAAGGTGTCCGATTATTTTCGTAAATCTACACCTAAGGAGACCTTATCTTCTCGTGAGGTGTCTACAGAAGTAAAGCTCCTAGAATCAGAACAGGAGATGGAGATGGTCGTAGAAAATACCGAAGCAATTCTAATTGTTGAAACTCTATTGGCATCTAATTTTTCTGATCTATGTACTGCTTGTGTGCTTTTTCTGACCATACCTGTAAGTGTGGCTAGTGCAGAAAGATCATTTTCAAAGTTGAAGCTCATCAACTAATTATTGTTAGTTGTTGCTGGTGTTCCGTCCTGTCACAACCATGTAATTGTCATTTTCCAAAGACTACAGTTAACAAAAAGCTTCTCTCAATTTGAAGTTGATTAGTCCCAATTGAAGTTGTTTATTCACAAATTGAAATTGTTTATTTCATTTTGAATTTGTTTATTCCCATTTTGAAATTGATTAGTCCCAACTTGAAGTTGAAAAGGCATAGAAGATATCTTCTTGATTTGCAGATCAGCAGTTAAAGCAAAGTTATACTTTGAATTGTACCTCGAAACGTACGGAAGTGCCGAATTGCGGAAATAATTGTTTTTGTTTGTTCCTTTAGTGCGTAGGCTTACAGGATTTATATTTATTATTATTATTTTCAATAAAAAACGCGTATCTCGCTATTGTTCATTTTGCTTTGATGTTTCTGTTTATGAATTAAAAAAAATATTGAAAAATGATAACCAAAAATGCTTTGGCAAGAATAGGACTTACACTTGGCAATTAAGGGGCCCGGTGACCATCACGGCCCCCGGGCCCAAAATTTGAAGTTACGCCACTGATTTTCATGAAGTGTTTTTATCGTCTTCATTAAATTACTGTAAAGTAATGCATTCCGCGATTCTGAACGTACTTTTCTTTTAATAGAAATTTCCAAAAACAGACGAATTACAGCTGCTGCTCGATGTTTCAGGTACCTCATCGTCTTCAATAGGCTCTTCACATATTTGTTCCTGGGATTATTCAGATTTATTTACATTTATAGCTGATTTTAATGAGCGAATTAAATATTTTGGATCACTCTTATCTTTACATGCTAATATATCATCCATTTCTTCCAAACCCAGTGTCATTCATTTCGTGTGCAATAATTTTCCAAAGGGCAATTCTGCTGCTTTTTTATCATTGAACCTTGATTTCAATTTTTCACTGCGTCGCAGCTGAAAAAATATACTGAAGCCTCGTGGTCTGCTTCAGTAGGCCTACGCCGAGGCAACCGCACTTCATTTTCTCCGTAAGATATTTATTGAGGAATGCCTCTTCTACAATTTAAATTATTCGCTATTTTTTAGGTTGGTCTTAAGATCTTATCCAACCAGTCCCTGGAAATTATCAAAGATTCTTCTTCTTCTTCTTCTTCTTCTTCTTCTTTTTCTTCTTCTTCTTCTTCTTCTTTATCTTACCCCCTATGTGCCATTAAAGCGTCGGGGTTTGGGCCTCGATCAATTTTCTGTAGGTATTCCTATCTCTTGCCATGCCTTTCACTTCTCTTACCGCCGTATTCAAAGTCGTTCGCCAGCGGCTCGCCGGCGAGTCGCCGGAGTTTCGTTATGAATAGTATGTTGGCGGCACTGTACGTCCATGTCCAATTCGAGGTTATCAGGTTAGGTTTTCCGTCAGTTTTGACAGAAATTGACACAAAATCTAACCTGCTAACCTCGAATTTGACATAGACGTACAGTGCCGCCAACATACTATTCATAACGAAACTCCGGCGACTCGCCGGCGAGCCGCTGGCGAACGACTATGAATACGGCTGTCAGTGTTTTCAAATTCCTTTTTCTCGCCACCCGTCTTGGATTAAGCAGTCCTAGTCCGAGGCCATTTGTGTTTCTCTGAATCAATTCTTCCATCTTATGAGTGATTAGCCCGACGAAGATGAGTCCCGTAACCTCGGGACAACTGGTGTCGGGTTATACCCCCGACGCTGAGTCGCCAGAGGCCCGTTAGTTATCCAGCAGGGTGTACCGGGTAGTTTAATTGTACCTCTCGTGCAGGTGGGGTTGACATTAAGGTCTGTAGGTGTTGGTGGACTCCTTACACCTCAAGATTCTTGGGTGCGGTAATGTCCGTATCCAAAAAGCTATACCTCGTGGGTTTCAAAAAACATGTATTCCATGTTGGTCCGCAAATACAGAAAATCTTTACAAATAATTCAAAAAGACTCACTCACAAAACACAGCTAGAGAACTATTCCACTCTTTAGATACTGCAACGAGAGAAAGATGCCAGAAAAAGCCAAAAAAGGCAAAAATACACACAGTTGGATAGCTAAAGCTATTATTAAATGTTACCTATATAATAAGCTTTTGTAAAATTTCTAGTGGGTATAAATAAGAGTTTGCCATTCCACCCCAGTCTACGATTCCATATTTAATTACAAACTTAACTAAAGCAAAATACACGCTTTTAGTAGTATTCATTTGTACAATATTTTTGAGCAATTTCAATTTGTGTATTACCTTTTTAATTTTTTTTATTAATTCCTCTACATTCACTTTCCATTAAGATGTCGAATCAATTATACCTGAAAATTTCACCTGAACAGTTGTTTTTATAGTTTGTGTGCATTTGCAATTGAGGTTATTGTTTTTTAAAAAGTTTCATTTTTGAAGAACGTCTTCGATAATTGTTTGTGTTTGCAGATTTGCTAAAGAAAAATAAATAACATTAGTTTTTGATAAATTTAATGGTAAATCATAATTTAATTGACTTTTTATTAAAACCATTCCGTATTCAACCTTCTGTACTAGCTCATGGCCACTCTCTGGATCACTGTATCATCAGTAAATAAAATAATTTTAGCATTTACGTGAAGTTTAGTTAAATCGTTGATATACGTATATAAGAAAAGGAGTGGCTCCTAATACAGTTCCCTGCCGTACACCGATCTCAACTTGTAGTTTATTGTTGATGACATTATTGTTCAAAAATAACAAAGCCCCAGGTATCGACACAATAACAGCAGAAATGTTATAACATTCAGTTGAAGTACTATGGGTTAAATTACACAGACTAATCATTAGAATATGGAATGAGGAACAAATGCCTGACGAATGGAAGGTGGGAGTGATTCACCCGATACTGAAGAAAGGAGATAGAAAGATATGCAGCGACTACAGGAATATAACGCTGTTGAATGTATCCTATAAGGTACTTTCATGTATTCTGTACAATAGAATTGCACACTTTGCAGAGCAGTCAGTAGGAGAATATCAGTGTGGATTCAGAGCAAACCGCTCCACCAACGACCAAATACACTTAATGAGGCAACTATTAGAGAAATGGTACGAGCACAACATAGCAGTATACAACCTAGTCGTAGACTTCAAACAAGCTTTCGACAGAATACATAGAAACACACTAATGCACAGACTACCATCTTTAGGCATACCAATGAAACTCATCAAATTGGCTAGAATGTCGCTAGAAGGATCAAGAGCAGTAATGTCAATACAAAGCAAATTAACCGAAAGCTTTAAGCCCGATTTATAAATTGACGCCACCGATAACGCGGCCGCAGACGTAACGCCAACGTTTTCTATGGCGAGCTATTTTATAAATTGCCGTATAGTTTAACGTACGCAAGCGCATTCAAAAGTTAAAGCTCGATTTATACAAGTGACAAGCGACACACGTGCCACCACCATCGGCAGCCCTAACCCAACATTTTGATTTATTATATGAGAATGGACAATCAAGAGGCAAACTACCTATTAGCTGCAGCAAGTGCTTATACTAGGTGCAGCCCATTTCGTTGGAACAACTACAAGAAGGGCGGGACGATGAAAAACTCGACCCATATACACAACACGCTATAAGGACAGTTTTTATCGTGTAACATTCCTTCCAATGAAAAAAAAGGACCATGATCATTTTTTTAAATACACAAGGATGAGTGAAAAGTGTTCAATAATTTATATAAACTGGATTCGAAGCTTCTGATACTAAAAAACTCCGGTAACAAACATACCCAAATCCAACAACATGCTTTTAATAATGAGGACATCTCTGCTCTGATCCTTGCGCAGCAGGTCAAATAATCCCGCGCAAAATTTCTCGCCTTGCGATTGGTCGAGTAAATCCGTCGACGCAAGACGTTGACGCCAAACTTAAATCTTGACCAACTTTGCCGCAGGCGGTAGCGGAGCAGCGTTAGCGTTTGCGTACGACGTCATTTTATAAACGGTTACGTTTGAACCAAACAGTTTAACGTCGGCGTTACGTTTGCGGCCGCGTCAGCGGTAACGTCAAACGGCCGGGCGTCAATTTATAAATCGAGCTTAAACGTGAACAGTGGGGTCCGACAAGGGGATGCTCTATCAGCATTATTATTTAATTTAGCCCTAGAGTCGGCAGTAAGAAAATTAAACCTGGGGAACAACCTGCTAAGCACCAAACAACAACTGTATGCATATGCAGATGTTATCATCATATCCTGCCGTAAAAAGGAAGCACTTCAATCAACATTTACCAATCTAAAATACGAAGCTAAAGAAGTAGGTCCAAAGATCAATACACAAACGACTAAATACATGAGGAACACTAGAAATCAAACATACCAAGAGGACATGGAAATAGAAGGACAAACCTTTGAGGAGATAACTAGCTTCGTTTATCTAGGCTTAAAACTGCACAATAGGAACGATGAGTGAAGAGATTAAGACAAGATGCATAGCTGGAGCCAAAAGTATGTATATACACAAGAAACTAATATCATCCCAACTAACAAGCAAAACGATGAAACACAAGCTATATAAGACCCTAATAAGACCAATAACTACATATGCATGTGACACATGGACCCTCACAAAAACAGATGAAAACCATTTAAGAATTTTTGAAAGAAGAATACTGCGCAAGATTTTTGAACCAGTGCAAGAAACAGATGGAACATGGAGATGCAGAATGAACCTCAAACTAAATGCACTAATACACGGAGAAGACATGGTGAGGTTTGTGAAATCTCAAAGCATTAGATGGCTGGGTCATGTACAGAGAATGGAAAAGGAAAGCCCAACAAGAATGATAACAGAATGGAAACCCTGCGAAACGAGACATAGGGGCAGACCCAAGAAAAGATGGAAAGATGATGTAACGGAAGATCTTAGGAAACTTGGATGCAGGAACTGGTGGACCATAGCTGCCGATAGAAAAAGATGGCAGACCATTGTAGAGCAGGCCAAAACCCACCCCGGGTTGTAGCGCCAACCGAAGAAGAAGAAGCTAGTCATCTGCCTTCTCAATTTTATTTTGCTTATTTTATCACTTTCGTGTGAATCAACACATCATCTACTTTTTTAAACATTATTCAGCATTGGAATATACAACATTGCTCTAATTTAACCAACTTTGTCTCTCAAGAAAACGAAGATCTTCATGCAAGGTTGGGAAATGGCCACTCTGTATACTTACATTTTTGTGGAACTGCAAAGTAACATATTTCTAAATACACATTGTCGTACCAAAATATTACATCAACTTTTAAGATTTTATTATCGATATAGAATACTACACAATCACTTAGTCGAAGGGAAGATTCATTTTACATTCATTTTTACAATGCGGAAATAGGAGGCACAGCACAAAATGTATTCTTCAAGTATATTTAATTCTAAGCTCTTAGTTAACAAGCACCATCGCATCCGAGTATGATAGTACAATGACTGGCAATATAGAAATTAACCAAAGCTGTTGATTAGGAAGAACATGAATATAAGAAGAAACAGGCCGAGTACAATGCAAAAATTAGCAAGCATGATGAATGAGTATTGAGTCCAATACCATTCACCAATGCTTTCATTTGCGCTTATTCATATGCATCACTAAATCATGTTTTGCTGCGGTTTTACATTTATATACAGTGCACAAAGAGGAGTCTGCTTTTTCTTCTGTTTTTCCTTTTGCTGTGTTGTTTGATACTTCCAAATAGAACATAAATGTAGTTTTCCTTTTATGCTATATCGTACATGGTGGCATATTTGGAAAAAAATTTTAACTGCTAAAACCATGACAATATCTTGGATCTGCACGCTTCTTATTCTAAAGTAAATCTTTAGTATGTATCTTCATATGTTTAACTAAAGCACTTTTCCTTGCAGCTTTATATGTGCAAAAAGAACATGGATAAGGTTTATCACCTGTATGTGTCCTCATATGGCACACTAAATCCCTTTTTTGTGCTGCTTTAAAATCACAAATTGAACACAAATATGGTTTCTCTCCTGTATGAGTTCTCATATGTCCAACTAAATTACCTTTGTCTGCCGCTTTGTATGTGCACATGGAACAAGAATACGGTTTTTCTCCTGTATGTGTTCTCATATGTCTAACTACGCTATATTTCTCTGCAGCTTTATAATTGCACACAGTACATGAATAAGGTTTTTCGCCCGTATGTGTCTTCATATGATAAATTAAAATACCTCTCTTTACTGCTTTATAATCACAAATGGAACATGCATAGGGTTTTTCATCTGTATGTGTCCTCATGTGATTAACTAAGGTAGTTTTTTTGCTGTTCTATATTCGCAAACCGTGCATGAATACGGTTTCTCTCCCGTATGCGTCTTCATATGGCCCAATAAAGTACTTTTCTGTGCTGCTTTATAATCACAAATAGAACATGCATACGGTTTTTCTCCTGTGTGTGTCCTCATGTGTATTGCTAAAATAGACTTAGCTATTGCCATAAATCCGCAAACAGAACAGAAATAAGATTTTTCTCTTGTATGCCTCTTCGTATGGAATACTAAATTGCTTTTTTGGGATGCTTTAAACTCGCAAATTAAAGATGCATATGGTTTTTCTCCTGTGTGCTTCTTCATATGACTCGCTAAATGACTTTTATGTAATGATTTATACTCACAAATTGAACATTCATAAGGCTTCTCTCCTGTATGTGTTCGTAAATGTTTCACTAAATTACCTTTTTCTGCCACTTTGTATTTGCAAATGGAACAAGAATAAGGTTTTTCGCCTGTATGCGTCTTCATATGTCTAACTAAACCACCTTTTCGTGCTGCTTTATATTCACAAGCAGAACAAGAGAAAGGTTTTTCTCCATGCGTCTTCATATGCTTAATTAAATCACGTTTTTGTGCTACTGCATACTCGCAAACAGAACAAGAATATAGTTCTTTACCTGTATGACTCTTCAAATGGTTAACTAAGTTGCATTTTGTGTGCATTCTGATATTCACAAATTGAACATGAGTAAGATTGTTCCGTATGAATCACCATATGTTGTAAGAAATTACTCTCGTCTTCGGCTTCATATTGACAGACCTTGCAAACAAACTGCTGTTCTAAGGGGCTTGTATCTGCTGCACAAGTACCGGGCAATTCATCCTTTATGTGATGTTCCTCCTGTTTAATATTCAATCCGTAATCAGTGACGTTATTGATGATGCTTTGAATGATATCTGATGACTGTAAATTTGCAACTACTTCCTTTCTATTTCTTGATTTGTTTAACTGGCTGGTTATTGTATGAGGCAAATTATGATCAAATTCATGTGTGACGTCCATTGTAACAAAAATGACGAGTTTGGATTTATTAAATTTTTGTCTAAAAACAAAAGACAAAATGAACTTTAGTTGGGTTAGGTTGATTGATTATTAAAAAATATGAATAAATTTCCTAAACTGAGTTCCAATATTCTACTTACATGAAGTAGCCCGAATATAGAAGGGTGAACTTATACACAGAATAAGGTAGCAGCAAACATAATACTCAAATACCACTCAAACCACCATTATGCAGTCACGTTCGAATAGGTGAAATATAATAAATTCAAGAGAACTACTCTAAACTCTTAACACACAGCGTGTCTCGCAATAGGAGATCCGTTAGTAGGATGTACTTTAAAGTGATTTTCGCGACCAATACATTGGTTAGAGTTAGTCGCTGAGTTTGTAATGACGTCACTGGTTACCTGGTTTCTGTTTTCACAAAAATAGAATTTTTAAATAATGCGGTTGGCGTGGTGCATAACCTCACGCATATTTGAGTTCACTCGATGCCACAGCGCGGGCCGAGAATGCCAGGCTCTGATTGATCCGCGGTGCGCTGCGCAATGCTCAGTCAATGCCTCGTTTTCCTTAATGTAGGTAATTCTGTAGTCTGTACGTTTAGACAGGTTTTAGATCCACAGATGAATAGGTAATAAACTAATAAGTAAAATGATTGTTCAATAGATCTAATACCTGCTTTTATTTACACCCAGAATAGCTCTGATACGTACCTACTGACAACACCTAACTGCAACTCAAAAATTGATTAACATTCCAAAAATAATATGAACATAATAACATTTTAAAAAATGCATCAATTGAAATAGTTTATACCAAAAATAAATTTTCATAGATTTTTTGAAGTACATCAACAAAAACTGCAGAAGCTTAGCATGAAAATAATATAAGCAGCAACTACATGAAGTATTAAAACACGACGAAATTCAAAATAACTACTTATTTGTGATTTCATACAATTCCTCTAAAGTAGTTTCTGAATAGGATAATTTCTTAACACCAAAACAGGGTAAATCTGGTCTGTTCATCTAGATAGATAGCTAGATTGGTGCTAATATGCACTTACACAAGTGAACAAAGTTATAAAATATAAAAATTACAATAAAATTAAAACTAATAAGAATCAACGGTTCAAACATCATTCAAGAAGGACACGAAGTTGGCGAGACCGCGGTCCAATTAGAGGCCGGCATTCGCGGCCCCCGCTGTGGAATCGAGCGAACTCAAATATGCTAACCTCACAATAATAAAAAAAATGGTGTGATACACTCACACAATTTCCTTTTACAGTGTTAATTAGGCAAAAATTTGATTAGCATTTGTCAAAATTTTTCAAAAATTACAAATTCTACAAATACGGTACAAATAGACCGTTAGTTGAAGAGACAAATTTTCTCTAAAATTTTAAACTGAATTCAAAAATTTAGTAATATACCAGGTGTTCTATTTAAAATAGAAATTAATAAAAAGAAATTTAAAAAAAAATCAAAAGAAACCCATTTTAGAAGTATCAACTAGAAAATCACCTATGTCGCATCAATACACACTAAAAGTGTAAAGTTTAAAAAAATCGTTAGAGCGTTTTTGAAAAAATTGAAATAAACTAAAAAAAATCACAAGAGTAAACACCTACTTCCGGTTATGCGATTTTCTTCAAAAGCTTTCTGTCTCATCTACAAAGTACACAAAACTTTTATATGAAGTTTCAACGCCATACCTCTTTTCGTTTTTAAGATATGCTGTTCACAGACAGACTGACATACAGACAGAACAGTGAATAAAAACATGTTTTTTTGGGTTCAGGGAACTCTAAAACGTGAAGATCTGTTGAAAACTCAATTTAAAATTTTTGGGGTGAATCCAATACTTTCTTTATCGTAAAATGAAGTAAAAATGTTAATTAATATTTCTCATTGTCAGTGTCAAAGCAGATATTTAGTGTCAAAGTTTTTCTAGAAATTTTCACCTAAAGTTTTATAAAATGTAATAAAAATATATATCAATAAACGCTACATTAATAGTATCCAATACAGAATTTGTATAGGCAATATCCTTAACAGTAGTTATTTACAACATCTATGACAGACGGGAAGTACATGTCACACACTTAACCTATTTGTTTTACTAACTTTTTGGAAGTACATTCCTAGATAATAATGAATTTTGTACACTCATGAAATTTTAGAAATCAAAGGGCACTTTATGTTTTTATATTTTTTGAACAGACTATACAAGTAAACTTAATAGATTGTAAACTTTTGCCTGTCACAGTGACAAATGTTTTCATAAACAAAATTCAATCTGGCATTCACCTACAGACTTAAGACATGACCAGATTTTTACTTCCTTAAGGAAGTATTGGATTCACCCCAAAAATTCGAAATTGAGTTTTCAACAGATCTTCACGTTTTAGAGTCTCCTGAACTCAGAGACATGTTTTTTTCATTGGTCTGTCTGTGTGCCTGTGAACAGAATATCTCAAAAACGAAAATAGGTATGGCGTTGAAACTTCATATATAAGTTTTGTGTACTATGTAGATGCGACAGCAAGCTCATGAAGAAAATCGCATGACCGGAAGTAGGTGTTTACTCTTGTGATTTTACAGTTTTTTTCGATTTTTTCAAAAACGGCTCGAATGATTTTTTCCAAACTTTACATTTTTATTACATTTTTAATGTGTATTGATGTGAGATAAGTGATTTTCCAGTTGAATACTTCTAAAATGGGTTTCTTTTGTTTTATTTTCTATTTTTTATTAACTTCTGTTTTAAATAGAACACCCAGTATATTATTAAATTTTTGAATTTAGCCTAAAATTCTAGAGAAAATTTGTCTCTTCAACCAACGCTCTATTTTGTACCGTTTTTGTAGAATTTGTAATTTTTAAAAATTTTTGACAAATGCTTAAAAATTTAAAATCAAATTTTTGGCTAATTATAAGACCACTGTAAAAGGAAGTTGTGTGCGTGTATCACACCAGATTTTTTTATATTTCTTTTCAAAGCCTGTCCTAAATGAGTTGTTTTTTAACACAGGATATATCTAAACAAAGGCTTGATATTCTGAAACCGGTAATAGTTATTTACGAGGCAAGCTTAGCAAATTAGCCTTTATGGGTGAGCCGGATAAGTTGCAGGGACAGCCACGTCGAAGCGAGCTTTGTAATCCGGTGAGCCCCAATAAAGGCTAATTGCAAGCGAGCCGCGTACAACGTTTTATTTCCTCTTGGGGAGCATCCTAAAAATTAATATTAGTGATGAATGAAGGATGTGATTATTAGAAAACAAGGTGCTTGTAGAGTCGCGATGGCAGCATTTTACAGGCACCTGGCCTGTAAAGACTCATTTACCGGTCAGTTCAGACGACAGTAACACTTTACAAGGGCCTGGCCTGTAAAGACTCATTTACCGAGTCAGTTCAGACGACGGTAATTACCGTTTAACAAATCAAGAGGAAATAAAATACATTTATCACTGTGAAGTGCAATTTTGCTGATGTTGGGAAGTAATCGTTACCTACTTATGGTCTGCAAGTACGTCCTTCGTACTGTACTTTTCATATCAATTCAGTGAGCACATTCATATTAAAGTTATATTAGTTCAGAAATCAAGGAAATATTTTTTCTGGTGCTTTTTGGTGTAGGTCTTTTGTACAGGAGTAGATCAATAAAGAAGTTACTTAAAATGGCGAGTTTGACAGTGTTTATGTAATGAGCTATTCTTTGTTATAATAATAATTCGATGGTTGGAAGCAGTTGTTGATATTACACATCTTAAATCATTGTATATGTATCACTTAGCAAACAGTAGGATGGTGAATTAGTGGTACAGAAAATCTAATTTTACAAGGTACATACATCATTTGTAACAACGAAAAGTGTGCAAAAATCCATGGGAAAACTGCAGAATCCAGGGCACATTCCTCTGCTATTGTTAATATTAATTATTATTAACCATGTTTCTCTAGTAACCATAACCAAAATTATAAGGAAAACAAGTAAAAGGAGTTTAGCCAAATCCGTGCTTACTGGCAAAATCTTTCGTAATAACTGGCTGTAGGTATACAGTTGGTAGCTTCGGTGGCATTTTCAATTGGTCCACATGCTAACCGCTTGTGTTTTTGCATGCGTTCTATGTATGATATGTATTAGTACGAAAGACATGTAATTGTCTGTTTCTATTAGCAAATGACGACAAATTTGTTATATTAACATTATCTTATTTCAGAAAACGTGACCAAACGTCAGTGGTAATATCTAATGAAAGAGCAACGAGTTGTCACGTGTGACTTTGCAGTTTTGTCACACCTGCTTCAGGTATGTGTATTTAAACAAATAGACTACATTTACACGGTAATTTAACGCTGGTGTTATTTAAACCGTTGCTATTAAAACTCATGTAAAACGTGCGTTTACACAAGGGGTGTTGTACATGCGTTAAAGTGTACATCGGTGTTAGCTAAAACCTCGTCCCAGTGTGACCAACTACTTTGAGATTTTCCATCTGTCACTCTGTCAGATGCTGCCTGTTACTATAAAATTATAAACATAACCGCCATAACCTACAAGATTAATACATCACATCTACTTTTCAGGTAACATTTTATCTCGATTTATTAAATCTTCATGTTCAGAACAACCAACCGTTTTTACAATTATGTTGGTAGTACTGTTTCAAAACCGGTGTAAGTCGAAAGTATTCATTTGCACATATATTTTACACCCGCTTATTAAAGTCGTGCCTCTTGGCGAAGTGGTGTAGCGTTAGTAAACCAGTTCTAGTAAAACCGGCGTTGAACCCCATTTACACGACAATTTACAGCTGTGTTAACAACAACCGATGTTGTAACACCGGTGTTAGCCGACCGTGTAACTGTAGTTATAGTCACTTGAATGTGGGAGACGATGGTGTAACTTATAATTATTTACAAGTGCGTAATGCTAGTCCTTAGTATCGAATGAGGCAGAGTTACTATAAAACAGAGCGAGCCATTTAATTCCTGCGAGTGACTGAAGATGCTAGATAAATGTGCATTGTAGAATATTTTATGTATGGTAGAATCTAGAAAACGTGGTAAATATAAAAACTTGTTTTCTGATTCAGGGTAGGATTCCCTTTAACAGTGTACAACAGTTTTACAGATTTATTTATTTAATATGTCGCTAACAGGCCAAGCCCAATAATAAGCAACAATCAACAATGATACATATGCAGACAATGACAAGAAATTATAAATTATAAAGATATTGGGTGGTATTTAACAGTCTACCAAATTTACCCAATCTTTTCGTGCAAAAAAATACTTTTGTTTCCCAAAAATACTAAATGCTCACCAAAATTAAGAAAATACATAATCTTACAGCGACAACCAAATATTGACATCATGCTAGTCTCTCATATTATTTGTTCCTAAAAATAACTTTTGTTGGCTAAAAATGCTAAATGTTCACCAAATTTTATTCCACATTTAATTCTAACATGGTACTCAGATATTTAATTTTCTTCAGTGTGTTATATTATTTAGCAGTTAAAAAACACTATTTGTTTAGCAAAAATACACAATGTTTACTATATTTCATACCACATTCAATTTTAAAAGTATACCCAGATTTATAATTCTTGTTAGCCTAAATAGCACTTCTAAGAAAAATCTATCATGTTTTATTAGGTCTCGTTTATAAATGGGGACATAGAAATAAGTCTGAAGAATTCTTGGAAATAAATCATTATATATATAAAAATCTAACACAAAATTCACAAAACAAAAATTAAAATGAAACTTATTAAGCCTTTTCATACGGCAATACACTGGTTACACTCACTGTAAAAGCTACCAAGCACAGTGTGTGGCTGAAAGCTGAAGCCTGCAAGAAGTTTGTCTGGAAGCGACAAAGAGAGATGCGGGAGTTTATTTCATTTTTGGAGTAACAGAATAATTATTTGACGCACAAGTCGTTTTTTCGAGAGACTAAATATAAATGAACAGTGCAAATATGAATTATCTACAGCACGGACGCATAACTTGAACTTTCTAAATTTGGTGAACATTTAGTAAAATCGATAGACATATGGAATTTAAAATGTAAGCAATGGTAAAACAATACGCAACATAGCTATTTTAGTGGTGCTGCTCCCATTTTCCGAAGTATAATAATTCGGGCTCCATTAAGATTTTTTGATGTTAATGAAATTTTTTGATGAACAGCGCTAGGGATGTATGATTTAATTTGGTGTACATTATATTTGACCCCAAAGATATTCATATTCTATCAATTTTTTATAATGTTAGATTTCAAATGCAACTTTGTTTAACATTTTTAATGAGCAAAATCACAGTTCCAGCAAAGTATAGATAATTAGGATATTAAGAAATAAATTTGAGACAAAATCAAAAAGCTTTTGATACGTAATTGCAATATCCAAGGAAGGAGCTAAATTATACAGGGTGATTAAAAAATGGCGCACTTCCTCTGCAGGGGTTGTTGGGGACTACTAGCGGAATACGGGAAAAATCACAAAAAAATCTTTACCCTCTGAACTATTAACAGCTGAAGATGCATTTTGAAATAAGCTATTTACCAATATTTTTTTAAAAATCAACTTTTGAATCGAAAATTATTATTGTTATTAAACATCCCAATTAAAAAAACTGACAGTTTCATCAAACTTACCTAAAATTTTAGTTTTCAAAACTAGGCACCAAAAACTAAAGTTATTATATCTTAAAAAACAGTTCTACCTGAGTATTTTGTATTATCTCTTTATTTTGTAATACCTGTCATATGTTTGACATAAATAATAACTTGTATAACACAGATTTGTAAATAAAAAGCATCACGCACATATAAGCTAAATTGATGTCTACAAATTTTATGATGTTTCTGTGCCGTTACATAACAATCATGTTTAAACAAATGTTTTTAAAATACAGCAATACCTTATTACGCCAAGCTAAAATGAGAGGTAAAAGGACAGAACTAGTACTACCACGTACACGCGATTTTCGCCCAAAATTATTGTACTCAATACAGTAACACCTAGTGATGTAAATTACCCGGGTATTTATATTTAGGGGTAAATACCCGGGGTATTTACCCGGGTAAATACCCAAAATGGGTATTTCAACGGGTATTTATGGCCTCAAATATTATAAAGCTGATTTAACCAGTATAATTGATTGGTAAGTCAAGGTGCTGTATTCGAATTTTATAAAAATGTAGAATAAAATAGCTGCACTGAGAACATTTAATACCCAAAATATTGGTGGGGGCATAACTATACAGGTTGCCTAAAATTGTAGGGAACATGGCAATACCAGGAGTTGGAAAAAATTTCGAATACTATTTTCCATAAGAGTAGTAGTAGTAGTAGTATCATGGGGAGACTCATGTCTAGCAAGTAGGCCTTCATAGGCCCTTTTTGCCAACCCCGTGGACAAGGTCTAGGCATGCAGACTACCAGGTACCTTAGTCCTATTTAGAATTTTGCCAAGACTAAGGAGTTTCAACCTTAGCAAGGGATCTTCTACATACTACAAAAGTAATTATTGCATTTTCTATTTCACTTACTCTTATGGAAAATAGTATTCGAACCTTTTCCAACTCATGGAACTGCCATATTCCGTACAATTTTAGGTAACTTATATATAACAGCAATGAAATAGCATGCATAAAAAACAGAATTCAATGGTTGAATAAGAAAGAGATGAACATAGAAATAAATATTTGAGTAGACTTGATATGTCTACTAAATATGTCTACTAAAATAACTTTTTTGTACGGTTATTTCTTTCTTACTAAGTATTATGTGCTTTTGTTTATGCTATCTCATTGCTGTTTTTTTTTTCTAAATTCTGACGGGGGGCAAATTATTGTGCCTCTGTTTATTTGCATAAATTTCGGCAACCAATGTTTATTTCCCGATAAACGATTAATTTACCTGGGTGAATGCTTATTCAATGTTACATTTAAATTGTTATTTTACATAAAATATTTCAATGTATTTATATGTAATTTATTTATTAAGTTAACATTATTTTGTAAGTAAAAGTTGGCTTAGGCTATTAAATATTACAAATTTGAAAAATACCCACTTTTACGTATTTACCCGAAGCAGGGGTAAATACCCAGGTAAATACCCATTTATAAATTCCCTACCCACTGGGTATTTACCCGACCCACATCACTAGCACCACCAAGCACACAAAAACCCCGGAAAATATGTGAACTAAATCTAAAATTCCAGTAAGGAGAACTAAAGAACCAATAAAGAGCAAGCTTTGCGGAGAGGTACATTCAAACAAAAAACAAATGCCACTTTGCTATTACTCTTATTGCGTCAGATAGAAGTGTCTAATTTCCAGGTTTTTTAGTGCTGTTGTTCCTTAGTTTTGTTGTTCTTTGTTAATTTTTGTTAGTTTTGCTTATCTTCGTTAGTTCTGTTTGTTATTGTTTACCTATTTGCCGTTTAATTTTGGGCGGCTTGGTTATATAACATCAAATAGTAAGTATTAAATGCTTTCTAAAATGCTACCTTAAGTTGCAGTTATATATTTATGTAATACTAAATTCCTTTTTATATGGGATTACAATGAGCTATAAAGTAAGAAAACTTGTGCATTCAGAAACAAGAAGTATCATTGCAAATGTCATAAAGTGTTTTGATGAGCAGAAGACTTTTGGAACGTTGTTATTTTCGGTAGAGCAATCTACAGAACTAGCAGCAGCAACCACTGGAAAATCAACCCCTCTGATAAGGAAAGTTCATAAAGGAGTATGCTACAGCAGGTAATACATAAAAAATAACAATATTAATTCTCAGCATTGTCATTAAAAACTTAATGCAGGTAATACTTTAGTCCTTACTTCTTCCAGGCATTACTTGTTACATCTCAGTAGAAGAAGAAACGCAAGGAATACTCAAAGAAAATCGTTCTCGACGATTTTGATTTGAAGTTTTGCAAAGAAGGGTTTATGAAATGTTCAGTGTGGAACATAAAGTACCGAGGCTAAACGTATTAGTAAACAGATTGAATGGAAAAATTAACTATACTGGCCGTCGAGAAACTTTGAGAAAGAATCTAAGCAAAATAGGCTTTCATTATAAAAACATGTTCTGACAAAAGAAAATTACTCATGGTAAGGAGGTATTTAAGGAAAATAGAAGAGAACGGAGAACTAGGCGTGAACAAAAAACCTGTAACGTTCCTAGAAGAAACATATATTCATCCTAATTATGGAGCAGGAAAATGCTGGTAGTCAGATGATGAACCAGGTGTTTACAAAAGTTACATTTAAATGACTTTACTTGGGACTTTGATAGTTGGTACATTGCAAAACGAGAATCGATTACAAGCAAGTCTATAATAAGAAGAATATACTGTATTTGGGTCAGCATTTTTTCTCTCTTCAGCTTTTCTTTGCTCTGGCGAGCCTAATGTTTATTTCCTTTATTTAAAAGCTTTTTGTATTAGCCTTTAGGATAATTGATAATTAGGCAATCTAATATATTTGTTTTATATAATCTCTCAGTAATTTAATATCATAAAAATATGTATTGCATTGTTTTTGTTACAATAAATTTATTTAATATGTAGTGGTTTAGTAACTTAAACACTGTTACATGTAAAAGAACTCAACAAAATTTTTAAAATAAATTTAAATTTGCCGCGTTTACGATTGTTTATAATTTTTCTACGGGGTGTAATTGTCAAACGGAGCTGGCGCCAGCCTCCCCTACCCGGTGTTTTTGTGTGTTTGGTGGCACTGTATATGTATTTCTCTCGATTCTTTGACAAATTTTTAATGAATCTTTAATAATATTACTTGTTTTAGTAAATTTGCAGTTTCAATAGACTAGTTTACCTTTACAGAATAATCTTGACTGTTCATATAATTTATTGCATTTTGAAATTACTTGTGTTTGTGAGATTAAACAACTCTTGTATTATCAACATCGCTTGCCTTGAAATTAAAAACAGTAACTGTATCTTTAAGTCTTGATTGCTATTAGTCACTTCAAATTAAATTAATAAACCAATCAAAATGTATGTATTTCACAATATATGTTTATGTAATTACCTACACATCAAAATTAAATTCTACACACAAAAGTACAAGATTTTGTAATAAGTTGATTTCTTAAAAAACTAAAACTATTGATTAGAAAACAAAACTGATTTTGCTAGTAGACTTCTTAATCTGTTTTGTGTATGCTTTTCTAATCGAATTCTGGTTTCCTGATGCGATTTAAAATCAACATAATGTTTTACTTGTTTGATTACATAACTCGTGCTACACACTCGTTTATAACTTACATGCACATATATTAATGACGCTCTTATCCCACTTGCATAGTAAATAATTATTTTCGTAACACCTAGTTGTTATTTGTCAATAACAGAACTATCAACCTGACTGCAAAGTTTTCCGTAACAGCCATGGCTGTTATACATGTAACAGCCTAGGTCGTTAAGAAATAACAGAACAGTAACATTTTATCAATATTTATTTAACATGAACACTAGCAATACTGTAATTGAAATGTATTGTGCGTGACACTGTAAGCCTATGTCAAATTCGAGGTTAGCAGGTATTATACCAGACGACTGGCTTAAATCCATTTTATCCTCTTGCCAAAAAAAAAGAATTCTCCCAAAACACATAACAATTATAGGACAGTAGCATTGATGAGCCACGTTCTAAAAATCTTATTCAAAATCCTCCATGCCAAAATTTACAAAAAATGTGAAGAACATCTTAGCGAGACGCAATTCGGCTTTCGTAGCGGACTCGGCACAAGAGAGGCCCTTATGGGACTACATGTTTTAGTGCAAAGATGCCATGACATCTCAGTCGACGTGTTCGCGTGGGGACAAACGGCATCTGTCAGAGCAGGAAACAGATGCAGCGAAGAAATACAAATAAAAAAGGATGTAAGACAGGGCTGTGTGCTGTCACCAGTTTTGTTTAATCTCTACTCAGAAAAAATATTTGCAGTGGCTCTGGACAACAGACAAGAAGGAATTGTAATAAACGGCGAGATAATAAACAACCTACGTTACGCTGACGATACTGGGCTTTTAGCAACTAGTGAATTTGAACCGCAGATTCTGGTAGAGAGCGTAAACCAGAAAAGTATGGAAGCAGGGCTGAAGTTGAATGTTAATAAAACTAAGGTAATGGTAATCAGCAGGAAGGAAGATCTAAGAGCAAGCGTAACGGTTAACGGTAGACAATTAGAGCAGGTTGTGAATTACAAATATCTGGGATGCTCTATTAATAGTCGCTGGAACAACTCCGCTGAAATCAGAGCAAGAATCAAACAGGCCAGAAACACTTATAAAAGAATGAATAAGGTACTGTGTTCTAGGGATTTAGGTCTGAACTTACAACTACGACTGCTTCGATGCTATGTATTCTCGGTCTTACTTTATGGAGTGGAAGCTTGGACCCTCACTGTCTGTACTACTAAACAAATAGAGGCATTTGAGATGTGGTGTTATAGGCGTATTTTTAGAATACCTTGGACCGAAAGGGTACGCAACACCACAGTACTAGAGCGATTAAATAAAGACACCCAGATAGAAGGAAAGAGGGGTCCAGGCCGGAGAAGACACTCCTGGCTAAAAAACTTACGGGAGTGGTATGGAGTAAACACTGCTACATTATTCAGGAGAGCAATCAACAAAGTTCAAATAGCTACGATGATAGCCAACGTTTGCGGAGGACATGGCACGTGAAGAAGAAGTCACCAACAATACATTTCAGTATTGCCAAACGTATTTTTTTTCCGTAGGTGACTCTGATAAGAAGAGTTTTCAAACACTCGTTACTAATACTATTTAACTTTTTCTTTTAAATTGCGCTAAAATTTCAATTTTTGTAGGTGTTATGAAAAATATTCAACGACGTAACTAACTGAGATAAATTCATTAGCCTCAGCCTGACGGCCTCGACCACAAATGTATTCTCGTTTATTAGATGCTAACTAACAGCCTTATGTCGTTAATAACTATAACAAACTGAAAAATAATACACCATTACGCCATAACGTCTATGTTAATATTGTATTTTCTAATGTTTGTTGATTCTGAACCGGTTACCAGGTTGACATTTGGAAGTGCTATCTGATGCCAGGAACGTTTTTTGCATTTTTTTGCTCATTGTGGTGTAGATGTTCAATTGAAGTTTCTTTTGTCTATTTTCTGCTTACAAATGTATATTTAGGCTCAGAGAGATTCAGCTATCGTTTAAAATAATCCTCAATCAGTAATTAGTAACAAACCTATTTTATACATACTAGAAGGTGTCGCTTTAGTGTTATTTTCTATTAAAAAAATGCAAAAACTTGGGAAACCAAACATGCTTTGTAAATCCTAACGCCATACTGAACCATAACAGCAATAGGTAATAAATCACTCCAAAGGAAATGACTGACATTGGTAGATAAGCCAAGTCACTCCAATCGCAGTGGTCATTAGTCAACATATTAATTGTAATTCGTAAAGTAAGTAATTATTGCTTAGATAATTAATCTGCTGTTGCAGCTGTTGGTTTATTTATTGCTGAATTGTATTACATGTTGATTCAGTGCTACATTTATTCGTACATTTATTAGCAAAATTAGCATAACTATCGAACTTGCCACATCTGTAAACAAATGTTATTAGACAAAAACTTGAACTTAAGGAATATACGAACCTCCACAACAGCTGCTTGTTGACTTTCAACCGATTAGATCTTGTGGCAACTTTACCTTGAATCGAATGTGAATATTTTGAAATCCTAGCTGGTGATACAATTTCATGTTATTGAAGAACTTTGTCTTGATTGTTTGAATGAACTGTTTTATTGTTGGAATTTCAAGATCAGAATGGATTTGGTGGTTACTGATAAACCATGGCTACTTTGAGCATATATCCAACATAATAATTTTCATTGTTTACTTGCTTGGCTGATTTTGGTGTCAATCGACTCAGTGCGACGCAAGTAAGCCAGTAGTAGGGTTTTAAAATTTTTATAAGTGATTTTTTTATGTGGATTAGCTAACCTCAAATTTAACTCGACACACAAAATGGATCACTCTTGTACAAATTGCATTAAATGAATTATTTCGCGCCCAATTTGTGTGCAGAACGCTAGTCTTTTTAATATTTGTCTCTAAGCTAGCACTCCCAAATGGACAACCATGTTATTCATGATCATAACATAATAAGTCTCCGTACAATAGAGACGAGTAGCGCAGATGGGTAGGCACTTGCCTTGCATTAAGCAAGTCCTCGGTTCGAATCCCACGAGGGCTGGAATTTTCCGCAGCCTGACAATTTGAACCGTGCTCGGTGAGACCGTTCACAGTTGGGCACCAAATTAACTGTGCTCTACTCAGAACCACAAACCTAAGATATAGAGTAACAAGGTCAACATAACACATACACACACCTCACACAATGGTTGCTGTGCAAGCACAAAAGGCGCCCTCCAACTTTGTATTCCGAATCCGGGGAAAGTTGAGCATTGTACCGCCAGATGCAAGCGCATAAAGCACCAGCCTCGACACCACAAGGTAAAACGAGGTTATCGATTATACATACATACATACATACATACAATAGTGGTATGCATTCAGTTTTCAGGGGGCTGTTTTCATTAATTAGCAAAAAAAAAACTGAGCAAGCCTTGTATAAGCTTGATTAAGTTTGCTGTTAATGTGTGTACTTCAAGGCAGCCGGGTATGCAAAAGCAGGCATATTTATTTGACGCTTTGATTTTTATCTGCTCAGGGTGTTTTCATACCACTGATATAGTCTTTCGGGTATGCTTTTAATGCGTCTAATGATCAAATTAACGCACTTAGATGAATGGGCAGTACTAGTTATATCTAATGATTGTTGGAGTTGCATAGCATTTTCTGTTATATCATCATTTTGGACTGTAATTGTTGTATCATCTACAAAAGTTAGAATTTTCCGACATTCTGGTGTGACATCATAGATATAAATGTTGAACAGTATTGAATCAAATATACTACCGTAGGAGATTCGAACAAAAACTCTTTTGAAAAATTACAATTAATTATTTAATCTTACTGCAAATGTTCGGTTGTCTAAGAAACTTTGGCGTAACTAGGATATTTGGCTGGGGAGGGCCGGACCTCAATCTCTGAAGATATGAATTTACATACATTACCTTTTCGTATAAATTATTTGCGTATTTTTTATGCTGTTATAGTATTATGTCTAGCATATCCATAAATTGAGGTCAATGTCCGGCGCGTAACCGTGTTTAACGGCCCTGCCGACGGCGTGAGTTAAATTGTATATTTCAGTGTCTTAAAGCGCGATTTAAAAACCCAAAAGAGCATACAACTGGAGTGGATCCTAAGGGTTGTGAACGAAAGAGGAAGCATTAGTGTGCTGTTTATGATAATAACAGGGAGAGTGTTGAAACAATTTTGGTGAAGCGAGAGCAAGATCAGATCCGGGTTCAAGTGCGCGCGCGCGCGTGAGATACCGAGGTCGCGGAGCGCTGCATTTAAATAAAAGCGCGAAAAGCAGTAGTGTAGTTCGGAAAAACGTAAGCAGATAGATGAATGAAAACGAGAGTTCAGGCGAAAGCAGCAAAGGGCAACAATCGGAAGAAGTGACAAAGAAAAGAATACGGGAAGAGAAGGATAGTTCATTTGAGTTAGGGTTTGCGGCGTTCGGTAAAAATTAAAAAAAACATCAGATCGCCGGTCGCAAAGCAAAGTATGGACGAGGAAAAAGAAATGGATGTAATCAAAGAGTTACTCACAGGAATAAAGGGCGACATAGGAGAAATAAAAACCGAAATGAAGAAAAATAATGAAGAAATTAGATCACTACGCGAGGAAGTTAACAAAATAAAAATGGAATGGAAGAAGGACAGAGATAACTTGGCAAAACGGCTGGAGCAATCAGAAGCAAAACTGGAAAGAATCGAAAAGGAGAAAATAAGAAACAACGTGGTAATAACGGGAATAAATTTGGAAAACAAAGATAGAAAAGGGAAGCGAAGATAAAAAACGTATACAAAGTGGGAGAAAAAAGATGTGTGGTGGAACTAGAGAATTGGGAAGCGAAACTAGAGGTATTAAAAACAAACCGCAACTGAAAGGAAATGAACTATATGTAGATAGTGATATGACTTATAGAGAAAGATCCATACAGAAATTAATGCTAGAGAAAGCTAAAGTAGAAAAAGAAAATGGAGCTATTAAAATTGGACATCAGAAGCTGGAGATAAATGGAAAAGTAATAAAGTGGAATCTAAAAGAACAAAAATGGGAGGAGGAAAGGGGTAGTCAGCATCCAATTGATAAAACAAAATAGACGACGGAAACGCAAAGAAAAAGGAATACGAATACGGTACAAAATAACCAGAGGCAACGAAAGGTAGTGCATGAACAAATAGTTAAACTAGCAACATGGAATGTAAGAGGACCGTACACAACAGGAGCTTTAAAGAATCTAGTTACAGAAAATGAAAAGTACAAAATAAATATAATGGCTATCCAAGAAACAAACCAGAAAGGGCAGGGAATAATCGATGTAGAAGGATATACCTTTTTTAACAGCGGCGCGGAGGACAGGAGGTTGGGAACATGCTTCTTGGTCAGACGGCAGCTGAAGCACACGGTAATACGTTTCACGCCAATAAGTAATAGAATGTGTTATTTACGGATTAAAGGAATATATAGAAAGATCAGTATAATAAACGTTCACGCGCCAACGGAACGGAAAGGCCCAGAGGAAACAGAAAGGTACTACGAAAGTTTGGAAGAGGAATTTGAAAAAATACCGAAATATGACCTAAAAGTTATATTGGGTGACTTTAACGCGAAGGTCGGTAGGGAGGAATTTTACAAGCCAACGATTGGGAGCTACAGTAAACATGAACTAAGTAACAATAACGGGGAAAGAATGATAGACTTCGCTACTGGAAGGAGGATGCGAGTGGCAAGTACGTACTTTAATCACAAAGAGATCCATAAAGGTACGTAGATGATCCCGGATGGAAAAACAGTCAATCAGATTGACCATGCAATAATTGAGGAGAAACATATAGCGTCGGTAAGAAACATAAGGGTGTGTAGAGGAGCAGACGCAAATTCTGATCACTTTCTGGTAAAGGCAGATATTAAACAAGAAATACCTAAGGAAAGTAAAGCAATAAGAGCTAAAAGACAAGAACGAAATATTAGTGACTTAGAAAAAGAGGAGGTGAAAAGCAGTTATGAACGCGAAATAGAAGAAAAATTATCCAAAGGAGGAACAACGGCAGATATAGAGGGTAAATGGAGTGAAATCAAGGAAGCAATATGCCAAGCAGCAGAAAAGATACTAGGAAACAAGACAGAGACAACAAACAAAGTATGGTATGATCAACAGTGTGAAGAAGCGCTACAAGAAAGAAATAAAGCAAGAATAAAGATCTTGGAAGGAAAATCGGTACAAGCTAGGAAGGAATATGAAAAATCGCAGAAGGCAGCAAAAAGAATCTGCAGAGCAAAGAAGAGGGAGTATGAAGCAAAAAAGTTAGATGAATTGGAAGAGTCCCACAATAAAAACGAAAATTTTATAAAGAAGTTAGGAGCATCAAAGGAGGATATCAGCCCAGAACAACATTTTGCCAAGATAAACGAGGTAATTTAGTGAGAGGGAAAAAGGATGTAATGGAAGAATGGGCTGAGTATTTCTCAGGGTTGTTAAACAAAGAACAAAACATTGAGGAAGAAGCAGTAAACCTAACGCTAAGGGAACCAAAAATCGATAATATAGAAATCCCAACGTTGGATGAAGTAGAAGAAATTATAAAACAGATGAAGAGTAACAAAAGTCCTGGGAAAGATGGAATAAGAGCAGAACTAATTAAACATGGAGACAAAACATTGCACAAGGAAATGCACAAGCTCATAGAAGAAATTTGGAAAAAGGAAGAAATGCCGAAAGAATGGCAGAAAGCAATTCTGTGCCCTATATATAAGAAAGGTAATAAACATCAACTAGAGAATTACAGAGGCATAGCCCTTTTAAATATAGTGTATAAAGTCCTGTCAAAAACAATAGCAAGAAGATTGCAAAGATATGCCGAAGAGATATTGGGTGAGTACCAGTGTGGCTTCAGACCGAATAGATTTGTAGTGGCCTACACATTTACATTACGGCAAATACAGGAAAAGTGTTTTGAAAGGAATATACAGCGGTACATTATTTTTATAGACTTCAAGCAGGCTTATGATTCCGTCAAGAGAAGGAAATTATTTGAAGTAATGGAAGAGCTAGGTGTCCCAAGCAAAATCACAAAATTAGTTAAAGTAACCTTAAACAGAACAGAGAGCGAAGTTAGGGTAGCAGAATGTCTCTCGAGGGAATTCGAAGTTAATAGTGGTTTACGACAAGGGGATCCACTCTCCACAATACTGTTCAATTTGATTTTGGAATAAATATCCGGGACACTAAAGTGAACTGGGAAGGGGCAATATATTGCTATGTTATCTGTTCTGTTAAATTTATTTAAATTATCGTATTTTACAATATTATTTATGAAACTCTCTCAGGTGGTTCGCAATATCTAATAACCCAATGATTGACTTGTCAAATTCTCTTTGTTTAATTGCAAGTTCATTAACTTTCAAAAATTTGACACCTAACGTCAAATTAATCAAAATTCAGAACGAATATCAAGGTTTTTACAATAAGATCCAATATTCAATTCTTTCACCAATATCTCATGTAAGTATGAAATTCAATTATATTTTTATACCTTCTTACTTTTTATAGCTTTATAAATGTTTCATTTAACCTTTAAAAAAAAAAAAAACAAACCTGATTTGACACTTTGCTTGTTAATACTGCCAAAATCTTTCCAAGCTGGATCCTTACTCCGACTGCCCTCAAACACCTGCTGAGTCCTTATCCAAACTGCATCACCTGCTATACTGGATTCTTGTCGTTGTCCCCTGCTGCTGTTAACTTCAAATCTCCTAGCTCCTATACTGGATTACTGCGACTCTGATCCCTCTCTGGTAAGTGTCAGCATAAATCTTGTTCCAAATATGAATTTGTCTCTTTGTTTTAGATGGTCCTACGTCTTCAATGATACCCACAGGTTTCCCAAAAACCATTCGCTACACGTACTAACCTCTTGTTTGTCTTGTATTCCCTTTTCAATGTAGTATGAATAAATCCAATTCTCTTCATATAATGTAATCTTCTGTATTGATTATTTATAATTCACTGCATTGGTTCAATCTCTTCACCGATTGTATTCCTTTATAAGTTCCAATTCATAATATTATACCTCCACCAAGTATATTTGTCTACAGCCTTTTTAACTGGTATTTGATCAAATAATTACATAAAATAAGGCATAAATTCTGGTTTTTTATTTTCCAAATTCGTTATTTTTTAAAATTACATGTCTGTTTTTTATGAATTGTTTCAGTAACTAATTAAACAAATTACAAATTATTACTCTTAGACACGATTCTTGCTGCCTCCTATCTACTATTTTTATATAATCAAAAACAGATATTTTATTTTAATTATCATAACAGATACATTTTATTAGTAACCTTGGTATTTGTTCCTATTCAGAATTTTCTTATTACAGATTAAGTTTGAATAATCAATCATTATGCTATTATTTGACTAACCAATAATAAGAAAGTTAATTTCATTATACTTTAACATGTATTTAGATCCATTAATTTGCTTATATCTGACTTCCAAAGTTATTTGACTAAACTGTTTCTTTAGTATTCATATTTAAATTATCAAAGAATATAGTGTATCATAACATAATTCCTCAATTAAGAAAAACATTTTTAATAAACTCGTTTTATTTCAAATGTATTTTCTTAATTCATTATTTAATTAATAAAATTTTGTAGAACCCAACCAAATATCCTATTATCTAAATTAATAACAATCAACACCTATTTACATCTATCTATTTTAAAATTACTATAGAAACGAAATAATTAACTTTACCAACCAACAACATTTAATGCAATATTTACAGATTTTCATGTTTTCTAAGTTTTCGTTATATATGGGTAAATCATTGTAATATGAAATCTTCCTCTAATTCGTCCATCTATATCATTTATTAATTCATATGTATTGTTATTAAAAGTTTTCTGTATCCTATATGGTCCCTCATATGTGTATAATAACTTTGCACATATTTTTTCCTTTCGGTTAGCTACTTTGAGTTTTTTAACAATTACTAAGTCCCCTATATTAAATTGTACTCGTTTCTTAATTTTCTTATTCTGTTTATTTTCGTACCTATCATGAATTATTTTCAATCTGCTTTTAGCTTTATCTAACAATTGCATTATCTCAACATCACATTGTTCTCTTCTCCATGGTCTAGCTGGAATTATTTGTTGACACAAAGTAATTGGACTAATCTCGGTCGTTGTATTTGGAACATTGTTTATGAAATTCTCCACATCTAGCAAATATTGAACCCATTTATTATGCTGTTTATATGTTAATATTCTTAAATATTTAATTACTTCTTTAATATACCTCTCTGCAATGTTACTTTGAGGATGTCTTATGCTACAGAAACAAATCTTAATCCCCCTTTTATCTAAATTGTTTATTAATCTTGCATTTCTAAAATATGTTGCGTTGTCTGCTAAAATTCTTTTGGTTTACCTACTTGTTCTTCAAAATTTCTAATTGACTTAATAACATGTTTAGTATTACAATTTTTCGCTGGATATAACTTTATAAATTTTGAAAATGCATCTACCATAATCAGAATATGCTTAAACCCATATTGTCCTGTAACTAAGTTTGATAAGTAATCAATAGCTACTAGTTCCATCGGTTCATTTACCCTAATACTTTTTACAATATTCTGATTCTTGAAATTCTTTTCCTTTGCGAATTGACAAATTTGGCACGTTTGAATGAGTTTTTTAATTAATTTAATATCATTCTTCGTATAAAAACATTCTCTAAACATTAACCAAACTTTTCTAGTTCCACAATGTCCAAATATTGTATGAATTTCCTCTACGACTTCTAACATGTCTTCTTTACTTAAAACCAATAATTCTTTATTTTCTATGACCTTTACCAACAAGTTTTCCTTAATTTGATACCCTTTATAATTGTTATCTTGACTTTGTAATACTAACATTTTTAATTCTTGAATTTCTTCTACGTTCTGCTTATTTAAAACTTCTTGTTTCGACAATCTTCCTTCCTCATAAATTTTCTCAATTCCAATCAGGATCTGTTTCGGTTTTTCATAGTTAGGTATATCTTTTCTACTTAAGAAATCTGCAACTACATTTAACTTTCCTGGCCTGTGTTTGATATCAAATTCGTATTGTTGTAAATACAATGCCCATCTGTATAACCTGTCATTATGAAAAGTTTTATTTTTCAAAAACGAAATCGCAGAATTATCCGTTTCAATATCAAATTTGTTCCCTGTTAAATAAAATTTCAGCTTATTAATTGCGAATATAATTGCCAACATTTCTTTCTCTGCTACCGTGTATCTAATTTCATACCCTTTTAATATTCTTGAGATAAAACATATGGGTACTTCTATCCCATCTTGAACTTGTATTAGTTCTGCTGCAATTGCTTGATCAGATGCATCCGTACGTAGTATAAACTTCTCTTCAAAATTCGGATATTTCAGCAATAATCCTTCATAAAACCTCTGTTTGATAGTATTCACTGCCTTTTCTCTTTTTTCATTCCAAGACCATTTAACATCTTTTCTTAATAATTGCACTAATGGTAATGTCAACTCTGAGTAGTTACTTATGAACCTTTTGTAATAATTGAAAACACCTAATAACCCCCTTAATTTTTTTAGATTTGTTGGACGAGGTAAATTCTTGATTTCTTCAATACGTTTTTCATTTATGGTTACTCCATTTCTACTTATTTCATATCCCAAATATTTTACATTATCTTGCATAAATTCACATTTTAAAATATTTAGTTTTAATCCATTTTTGTTTAATGTCTCTATTACAATTGCTAAATGTTGTAAATGTTGTTGTTCGTTTTTAGAAAACAATAAAATATCATCGACGTAATGCACACAAAAGTCTTCAAATTGGTTTAATATTTTCTGCATTGCTCTAACTAAAGCTGCACAAGAAGTCGATAGCCCAAATGGTACCACTTTAAAGTGAAAAATCTCCCCATCGATACTAAAACCAGTATATTTTCTCGATTCTTCATGTAGCGGAATCAGCCAAAACGAATTTTTCAAATCTAATTTTGTAAAAACTTTCTTATCCCAAATTCTGCTTAACAATCCATCAATCGTTTGTGGAGATTCGTATTGTGGCTTTGTTATTTGATTAATTCTGCGTGCATCCAAACATAAACGTAAAGAACCGTCACGTTTTTTAACTACAACTAATGGATTTATAAAATTGCTCTTTGAAGATTCTATTACTCCATCTTTTATCATTTTCTTAATTTCATTCCTTACTTGTTCTCTTAATGCAAATGGAATAGGATAAGATTTGCTATTAAAACCTTTCGTTTCGTCAACCTGCAACTTATGAATGTATTTCTGTGCTTGTCCTACCTTTTCATTAATAATATCTTTATTTCTGTTGATTATTTCTAGTATTCGGCCTTCATATTGCTTATTATTTTCAGCTATTTTCAAATCATTCAGCAAAACCCCCTTATAATTATTATCACTCTGTATATCACATATTACATTATTATTAATTATTATACCTTCCTTATACTTCATTGTATCTCCAATTCTATCTAATTGAACACACTTATTTTCTCGGCTGACTCTATTGGTACAGTTCCAAGATTTTTTTACCCCTTTTAAATGAATACACTTTTGTGTTCCATCAATATGAATCCCTAATTGCTGAATTACATCAATTCCTAACACCATATCGACAGTGAGACCTTTTATTATAAACAATCTAACAAAATCTTCCCATTGATTTATACTTATCTTTACATTTAACACTCGGTTTGTGGTTGATATCTTTCTTTTGGTTGCTGATAGCAAATCTATTTTATTTACTTTAATTATATTCTTGTACAGGACATCTAAATTATTTAAAATTACTTCCTCATTTATTAAAGATGCCATTGCACCACTATCAATCAAAGCTAAATATTCAGTATTATTTAAAAGAACTTTAATAAATGGTAAATTTGAATTTTGATTATCTTCTTCTTCGTCTTCCAGTAAAAATTCCCCATTATTCTCATAATTAGTGTTAAAACACGTGGGGTTCTTAACTAAATTAACTAAAATTGAAGTTTTGTTTTATCTACTGAGGTACCTTCATACACCTCAGCTTCTTCTTTCCGATTTTCTTGTATGGGTTCTTCTTTATTGTAATCTTGTCTAAATAGTGTATTTACATATTGTCGATTGGGATATTTATTTCTTGCCTCTTCTTGGTTCGTTTTCTCCTGATTTTTCTCGTCAATCATATTCCTGTATCTTTTCCTATCATAGTTGTTATCATATTTGTTCGGGTAGTTCCTTTCCTGGTTTTTTTCGTAATAATTCTTATTTTGGTCACCTCTCCATCTGTCATTATTCCTATTATAATTATATGCATTAAAGTTTCGATCATTATGTCTAAAATTGTTGTGATTACTTCTGCCAAAATTGAATTTATTTGGTTGTACTTCATCAAATTTTCTTTTACTAAAATTTGGAAAATTAGGCCCTTCATTCTTGTTAAAATTTCGATATTTGTTACCAATAGCCATATCATAATTTCGAACTATTTCCAAGAAATCTTTCATCGTCTTAATATTTTGGACCGCTACAGCTCTTGTTATTTCCCCTTCTAAATGTCGAGATAAATGTTGAATTATCTCTTCTTCTGCCAGTGCAGGCGTTAGATGTTGTGCTTTATTGAACTTATTAATTACATACATTTCCCTAGTACTGCCTCCTTCAAAAAACCTACCCGTTGTTAATTGCGTTCTTACCTGAGCTTGATGTGCATTGCTCCAGTACTGACTCATAAATAACTGCCTAAATTCCTGATAATTTTTATATTTATTTTTAACTATACTGTGCCAAATGTCAGCATGCTTCCTTAGGGTCATGTTAATAATTTGCAGTCGTTTTTGTTCATCAAACACAGACTTCATTATGTCATCTAATTTCACTAAGTAGGTCATCGGCTGTTCTCCTATCCTACCTTCAAAAATGGGCAACATATCTGCTTGTATCTCCATGTAATTTCCTCTTAAACTTCCATTTTGAATTCCCGTGCCTTCTTGTATTTTCTTCAATGAATCTTCTGCCTCTTTTAACTTGGTCGACTGACTTTCTTCTAATGAGTTCACTCTGCTTTTATTATCTTTAATTTCTTCTTGCATCTGGTTACTTTGATTTTGTATGTGCTTTAACTTTCCATCTAACTCTTCTTTATCCTGTACTGACTTAGTTTCCATAATCTTTGTTAAATTTTCTTCTATCTCTTTTCGTTCCTCCTGTCTTTCTTTTCTCACCTCATTCTTGAGTTCCTCCTTATAACTTCCTAATGTTTCACTCATCTTATTAATTTGTGCTTGCAATTCTTGCTTATTCTCGATTTGCACCTTATTAAATTCTTCTCTTAATCCCAATATCGATTCTTCCATCCTTTTTGCCTGTTCTTTTTGCTCCTCAATTGCCTGTTGCAAATCCTTTTTCAACTCTTCCGCATTCTTCGCAAAATCCTTCCTCAGCTCTGCTGTATCCTTATTACTTTGCTGCATCATTCTTTCCATTGACTGTAATGATTGCATTTGCATTTGCTGCATCATTCCCATTATTTGTTTCATCCTGTCATCTTTTGCTGTATGTTCTTCCTGTAACCTTACCTGGTCTCCTTGTACTTCCATTTCTAGCTGTCCTTCTTCACCTTCTACTCCTGCGCTACCCGCCACTACTTCCATCTGTTCTGGTCCTTCTTCTTTCTCTTCTTCCACCTTCTTGCCTTTCCTTGTAACCCTTTTATCTGCCATCTTTCAGTTAAATTGTTTAAATGTACCTATTTTTTATTATAACCCTTTATAATGGATCGTATATCTTTATATTTGATTTACCAATTGAATCCGTTATCCAATACTTTAGTTACTCAAATTAAATGTCCTATTCTGTTACTCTATTTTTTTCTCAAAAGAACTTAGTTATGATACCCTTTTACCTTTTTACAATTCTGTTCTTTTATTCGTGATTGTTAATTACAAATTAACCATAAACCTGGTTTATCAGCTATATTCAAATAAACGGGTTTGATTGTATTTTCTAATCTTACGTTTGACTTTTCAATTACCTGACATTGACAAGCTACATCAATTTTCTATGCCCTCTCGTTTCGGCGCCATAAAATTTGCTATGTTATGCTAGCTGATAAATTTATTTAAATTATCGTATTACTTTGCCCTTTATTTTTAACTTTCAATTCAAATCCGTATTTTACAATATTATTAATGAAACTCTCTCAGGTAGTTCGCAATATCTAGTAACCCAATGATTGACTTGTCAAATTCTCTTTGTTTAATTGCAAGTTCATTGACTTTTAAAAAAATTTGACACCTAACGTCAAATTAATCAAAATTCAGAACGAATATCAAGGTTTTTACAATAAGATCTAATATGCAATTCTTTTACCAACCTCTCTATGAAATTCAATTATATTTTTATACCTTCTTACTGGTTATAGCTTTTTAAATGTTTCATTTAACCTTTTTAAACACAAACCTGATTTAACACTTTGCTTGTTAATACTGCCAAAATCCTTCCAAGCTGGATCCTCACTCCCACTACACTTAAACACCTGCTGAGTCCTTATCCAAACTGCATCACCTGCGATGAATGTAAACTCCCAGCATCACCTTATTGCCATCCACTTCAAAACTTCCACATCCTATACTGGATTCCTGTCGTTGTCCCCTGCTGCTGTTAACTTCAAGTCTCCTAGCTCCTGTACTGGATTACTGCGGCTCCGATCCCTCTCTGGTAAGTGTCAACATAAAGCTTGTTCCACATATGAATTTGTCTCTTTTTTAGATAGTCCTACGTCTTCAATGATACCCACAGGTTTCCCAAAAACAATTCGCTGCACGTACTAACCTCTTGTTTGTGTCTTGTATTCCATTTCCAATGTAGTATCAATAATATCCTTACTGACCAAAGCTTGTCCCTTTATTTCTTGTTTTTAATATTTTATTTTATGTTTCCACCTCGAAGATTTTGCTTTTAACCCATATAATTTGCACCAACCATAACATTTACAAATTATACGACATTTATTAATGTTTCTTTATTCGAAAATCACACCCATATCAAATTATGTATACATTTTTTAGTTGTTTTTTTAGTAACTAATTAAACAAATTACAAATTATTACTACTAGACACGATTCTTGCTGCCTCCTATATACATTTTTTTATATAATCAAAACAGATATTTTATTTTAATTATCATAACAGATACATTTTATTAGTAACCTTGGTATTTATTCCTATTCAGAATTTTCTTATTACAGATTAAGTTTGAGTAATCAATCATTATGCTATTATATGACTAACCAATAATAAGAAAGTTAATTTCATTATACTTTAACATGTATTTAGATCCATTAATTTGCTTATATCTGACTTCCAAATTTATTTGACTAAACTGTTTCTTTAGTATTCATTTTTAAATTATCAAAGAATATAGTGTATCATAACAATGTATTACAAATTTATGGCATAAAGATTTGAAAAAGTTAAAAATTCGGTAACTCGAACTTTCGATAACTCGAGTTTTTTTGTTTTTCCCTGACCCTTCGAGTTAAAGAGGTTTGACTGTACTACTTGCGCACTGTTGTACTTTTGGACTTACCTATATCTCCAATTTTTCTGTTGATAATAAAATCCTCTTAGATCTGCTGAATCTTATATAACCAAGATGTATCTGAGTTACCCTGGACTAAACCTTCTTTATGAGATATACATTTAAACATAAAAGAAGACCCATTTATGCAAAACAAACATTAACTGGGTCCGTTTGCCTGATAAACGTTTTGTACGTCAAAACAGTTAATTGCTTACATGGAAGTTCTTCAAACTGAGATGTACATATAAAAATTTTATTTTGGTTTTTTAACCATGTCAAGTTATAAAACTAAGACACATTTACCCAAACTTACCTTAACCACTACTAAATTAGGTTCTCCAATTAGTCATATTTCGTATTATACAACAGGCAATACAGTAAATTACAATTCCGTCTTAAAAGAAACTCCTGAAAAACATTTGATGCCAAGGACCAATGTATCCAACGTTGTCATGTATTGTACAGGAAAACAATTAAATTAAAGACGACATGAATTAAAGAGGAAAGACGTAGTTGTTCAGTGAGACTACTAGATTATAATAGAAACCTGAAGACCTTGTGGTTAATTGATTATATGTTGGTTTGATCAAGAAACCATACACAACAACAGAAAGCTTCCCAGAAATGTTTTGAACAATGATGAAAAAACAGACATGCACTTTCCAGATTCAATATTTTGAGCAAATAGTGCTTTGAGTTAATGATACTGCTGCCAGAACCTATTTATCTCTTCCTGAGACGGATTGGTAACATAGTGAAGGGCAGGCCAACACCTTTCACCTAAATTTTTCTTCTTTGCCAGAAACTTGCATGGAGAATAAACGAGGCTTCTACGGCGAAATTATAACCCCCAAGACGTACGAGACAACACTCGAAACCTTTACGAAAAGGTCTGTGGCCTTGAAGTGGCACCAAATGATAAAGCTGTAAACCAAAACCTGCTTTCTATCGACTCTCGTCACATTGTCATAATGAAGCAACAAATCTTGGGCTAGATAACGCACGTACTGCCGACAATTTTCTCTATTAAGACTTAAAGATCACGGGACACTGCCATCCTCCAAGTATTTGAAGTGGAAGTCTAATGTCTAGGGTCTAGCATAGTTTTAGTGCCTTTAGCTGCATTAATGTAATAAAATTTCAATAGATTTGTAACCGACAGAATTTTGCAAAAGATGCTAAATACATGTGACCATTTTGGATTAACAATCCGCTTGTCAGGTTGATAAAAAAACTTGACGCTATTGCAACATAGTATTTTTATAAAAGACAGAGATATTCAGAAAGTCCAATTTGATCTTTTGTATCTCCCCTTCGAATGTATTCCAGTTTCTTCCACCAATTTATTTTCACGTGTACTCGTTCTTTGCTTTAAAATAGTAAGCATGATAAATAGTGCTGTGAATAGATTCAGTGCACTCTTCTATTTTTATGTTACTAATAGTTCGTGTTTCAGTCAGGTGGACTTTTTTCATCTGTAACCCTAGACAGGGGCTCTTACTGGGTGCTATCAACCGAGGCCAGTTGAATCCAGGTTTTTTAACGAGGTTGTTACTCCTCTCCATCTTCTTTTCTCGACTGGACTGGAGACCCCGGCTGTGGCAGTTATTATACCTTCTTCTTTCTTGCAGACGATTACAGTCCCTCACAAGACACGAGCATTTAAATGAGATGCTCCATCCGAAACAAAAGATATGCAATTTTAGTATTTAATGTTTAAATGTCAAAGTTTACTTTTCAAATTTTCTCCACCAAGGTATACTGACACTTGTGCTTTTACATTTGACGTTTACTATTTATTGACTCTACTATATAATTATTGCTTCAGTTTTTGTTATTTACTTTCAAATTGACAGTATTCAAAACTTCAATGTCAACTTAATCTAACAAACCTGTTTTCTATGGCTTATGTCCTTACCACGAACAACACTCACCACTAACGCCTTTCTTGAACAGATTACAACATCCAAACACCCAACAGCTAACCCTTCCTTGGTCCTGTCAACTGATGCAAGCTCCAAACTCCTGCTTCTGCTAGTGTCAGATGTCACAACAAACTCCTACGTTTTGCCCTGTAAGTTACTGAAAATAAACACTTTTCCTAGCTGCTACTGCTCTTTCTGGTACAACCATCACAGCTATTGGCTCCTCTTGTATGCCTGTACCATCAATCCAATTCCAGTCAACATCCTACTTGCTCGTTCACGTCCAAACAACTCATCTGCCTCCAAAAACCTCGTCCTGGTTACTGCTGCAGTCCACAATCCTGCTATCTGATACTGGCAACCCCCTAAATCTGCTCTTCATACGATCTATTATCCTGGTAAGTTACTCTCATTCTGTTGTATTTTCAAATATTAACTTTGTCCCATTTATTTCAAGTACGCTGACCACTCAAACTCGATGTACCAAGTATCGATCCAATTCTTCACACAATCAATATGAAATTACTTCTTATTATTTGTAGTTTAATACAATAAATCCATTTTCCATCGATGATTATTAATTTTTGTAAACCAATATTACAATAACTGTTTTTCTTTGCTTTTTGTGTTACTATTCACAATACCATATTTTATTTAAATAATGTATGCAGAAATTCCATTTAATTTTCAATATTTAATTTTCCATAAATTTTATTACATCTGCATTTATGAGTACTTATTTGGTAACTGTTTTATAAACAATTTTTTTTTATCTACTAGTAACGATTATTTATGCACACTATTTAATTAATAACAATACATCATTTTCTTAACAAACACAATATTGTCGATGTATCCTTAGTTTGAATTTTATTTCCTTAATTATTAATTTCAATGCATTCAAATCAGTCTACCAGTATTTTATGAATCCCAATGAATAATGCAACCAGAGTTGATTTTCATCAATTAATGTTAAAATTTTATATCTATTAAGACTCAATTTCTGTAACTGTCCAAATTTATTCGTTCAATTTTCAACATTCCTTTATTATGATCTCTGTCCATATCATGTATCATAACAATATATATGCGTTACAAATTTATGGCATAAAGATTTTAAAAAGTTAAAAATTCGCTAACTCGAACTTTCGATAACTCCGGTTATTTTGTTTTCCTTTGACACTTCGAGTTAAAGAGGTTTGACTGTATTACCTGCGCACTGTTGTATTTTTGACCTTACCTATATCTCCAATTTTTCTGTAGATAATAAAATCTTCGCAGATCTGCTGAACCTTATATGACCAAGATGTATCTGAGTTACCCTGGAGTAAACCTTCTTTATGAGATATACATTTAAACATGGAAGAAGACCCCTTTACTCAAAACAAACATTAACTGGGTCCGTTTGCCTGATAAAGGTTTTTTACGTCCAAATAGTTAATTGATTACATGAAAGTTCTTCAAACTCCCAAATGTCCTGAGATGAACAGATACGAATTTTATTTTGGTTTTTTAAACATGTCAGGTTGTAGAACCAGTGGCGTAACTATCATATGTGCAGGGGGTGCGAAGAACCTCGGCGCCGAATCTATATAGGCGCCGCGGTAGCGGAGTTTTCAGTGAAAATAAAAGTTTTCCTAGAATAGTGGTTCAAAGCGACAACAGACTATGATATATATACAGCGTGTAGAAATGCTTTACGCACCATAGGGATTTCAATGGTAATTTCTTCATATGAAAATATTTGCTTCCCTAATTATTTTAGAGCAAACTTGTATGGAAGTTTTTTGTAGAGAAAAAAATTCTGTATCCATTTACGCCAGCATTTGTCATTTTACATTTCGGAAAACCGAAAATTTAAAGAAAAAAATTACCATTTTTAGACAAATCAGTGGTGACTTGAAATTACTAAATCATCTCAAAGCATCAACAAATTGGTTTGCTGTTTATTTGGTTGCCGTTACATTTGACAGATGCAAACAAATAAACAGCAAACTAATTTGTTGATGCTTTGAGATGATTTAGTAATTTCAAGGCACCACTGATTTGTCTAAAAATGGTAATTTTTTTCTTTAAATTTTCGGTTTTCCGAAATGTAAAATGACAAATGCTGGCATAAATGGATACAGAATTTTTTTCTCTACAAAAAACTTCAATACAAGTTTGCTCTAAAATAATTAGGGAAGCAAATATTTTCATATGAAGAAATTATCATTGAAATCCCTATGGTGCGTAAAGCATTTCTACACCCTGTTGTATACGTGAGCGCCACTGGGCTCTTTTGAGTGCGCAGTTTTTTCTCCTTTTGAGTAGATTAGAAGTTCCAGCTCTAGTGTGTGTTTATGATTCTTAGATTTCATAGTGATAGTGCATAGTATGTATGTATGTATTATCTATAACCTCATTTACCTTGCGGTGTCGAGGCTGGTGCTTTATGCGCTGGCATCTGGCGGTACAATGATCAACTTGCCCCGGATTCGGGATACAGAGTTGGATCGCGCCTTTGGTGCTTGCGCAACAACCATTGTATGAAGTGTGTGTGTGTATTGGTGATGTGTTGACCTTGTTACTCTATTTCTTAGGTCTGTGGTTCTGAGTAGAGCACAGTTAATTTGGTCCCAACTGTGAATGGTCTCACTAAGCCAGATTCCAATTGCCAAGGCGGAAAGATTCCGACCCCCGCGGGATTCTACCCGAAGACTTGCTTAATGCAAGTCTGGCGCTTACTCAACAGCGCCACGCGGCTTCTTAGTGCATAGTAATATACTATAAACTCAAAATTTTAAACCGCAAATTTCTGACGATTGCCTCAGATACAGAGGTCATAGTGAGTGCCAAATTACTTCAGACTACATTCTAAACTGATATCGATGACGGCTTACTAAAGCAAATTGTACAATTTCGATCTTCGTACGCAACTAGTATGAAATCTTGCTTATGAGTGAAGGAAGTGGGAGAAAAATGTCTGTCTAATCACACATCATTGGCTAGCTTTCCAGATTTGTATACAGCTTATATCCTATTTTTTACATCCCCTGACTACAGCTTCCACTGAGAGATCTTTTTCTAAATTAAAAATTATTAAAAACCTTTTGCTGAGTAAGATGAGCCAAATACGCCTAAAGAGTTTTGCATTACTTAGTATCGAGAAAGTAAGAGACAGTACTCTTGGTTTTAATTCACTGATAGATATGTTAGCTTTAGCAAAGTCTCGCAAAAGTGGGTTTAATTAAAGTGTTATACCTACATATTTATATACCTATCTATATATTTTATTTTTCTTGTGAATTATTTCAATTTGCATTTCTTTTACGTGGTTTTTGTTTTCGTATTTTCATATGTATTTTTATGTTTCATGTTTTATTTTGCGAGTGTTTGATGTAATGGTAAAACCTGTTGTACTTTATGGGTCGGGATCGTGGACGGTTACAGAACTGGTAAAGCAGAAATTGCAGGTGTTTGTAAATAGGTGTTTGGTGGCCAGTCATTATTTCGAACAAAGATCTTTGAGACCGAACAAATCAGGTGGACATTAATATAGAAATTAGGAGAAGAAAATATGGATGGTTATGGCATACGTTGCGAAAAAATTAAACTGAAATTTGCAGAAAAGTTTTGATTGGAACCCTTAGGGTTTCAGAAACAGAGAACGCCCGCGAAAAACGTGGAGGAGAACTGTAAAACAAGAGACAGGAAAGACTATAGCACAACTGAGCCAAATAGCAAAGAAAAATGACAACTGGAGAGAATATACGAACACCCCATGTCCCAATAGGGAATAATGAAATTATTATTATTATTATGTTATATTTAATAAAAGATTGAAACATCTAAATGTGTTTTATTTTGCAGTAAGTAACCTTTCATGTTAAGAAAAAAGATTATTAATTTTCTGCATGACCAAAAGTTACCCCGCCCCCACCCTTTTTTTCTGAAACTTCTTGTCTACAGCGGCTATCATTTATTCTTGCACACCGGCGCCAAACCGTCTTGTTACGCCACTGTGTAAAACTAAGGCCCATTTACCCAAACTTACCTTAACCACTACTAAATTAGATTCTCCAATTAGTCATGTTTCGTATTAAACAAGAGGCAATACAGTAAATTACAATTCCGTCTTAAAAAAAACTCCTGAAAAACATTGACCAATGTATCCAACGTTGTCATGTATTGTATAGGAAAACAATTAAATTAAAGACGACATGAATTAAAGAGGAAAGACGTAGTTGTTCAGTGAGACTACTAGATTATAATAGAAAACTGAAGACCTTGTGGTTAATTGATTATATGTTAGTTTGATAAAGAAACAATACCCAACAAAAGAAAGCTTCCTAGAAATGTTTTAAACAATGATGAAAAAACAGAGATGCACTTTCCAGATTCAATATTCTGAACAAATAGTGCTTTGAGTTAATGATAGTGCTGTCAGAACCTATTTATCTCTTCCTGAGACGGATTGGTAACATAGTGAAGGGCAGGCCAACACCTTTTACCTAGATTTTCCTTCCTTGCCAGAAACTTGCATGGAGAATAAGCGAGGCTTCTACGACCAAATTATAACCCCCAAGACGTACTAGACAACACTTGAAACTATGGCTGCCTTCAATGCATATATAATTTGGATGAAACAGAATCCGAAATGGGAAGAAATGATAGAAGTCGTAGGAAATGTTTTCTTCGTGAATTGTCGACTACTGATTTAGTTGAGCCGAACCTTATAGCACGGAAAAATGCCAGTATTAATTATCATCAATATTTAAAAGGAGCTTTAGAAATGTTTCCAACAAAAAGCAATGAAGCAAATGCCGCAGTACTGCTAGAACGCAAATTAAATACCAGTCGAAGGTGCAACTTTTGCCGACAGAAAAACAAAATTTTCGTGTGTAACTTCTTTTATATCAGTATGGGCAATACACAGACCAACAGAAACTACATCATATTGTTCAAATTACAAACCCAACGACAATAAATAACAATGATAAACAAATAGTTTATAACTTCTTTTATAATTTTTGTATACCTTTGATTTCGTTTGTATTTTTGAAAAAAAAATTGTCCTCTAAGTCTTAAATGTCGTTTATAATAGAAAGAAATTAATAACAAAGCCCAAATTGGCTATAGACATGAAAAACCACTAGGGTATCCCAAATACCCCGCATGGGCTCTAATTAAAGTTTTAGAGCACGGGTACGGGGGGGTTAAACGTTTACAATTTATCTGCGTAAGGGCTACAAATACTACGGGTATTTAAAAAATTCAGGAGGGGTATTACAGTCGCTACCAAGGCTAAGTTAATCAAGAACGGATTTTTGTTGAACAAGCCTCGTAGATCCTTAAAATTGAAAGATTAGAAAAACGTAAATATTAATTGCTACCAGTATGTACAATTTTATTAAATATAGCAGCAGTTAATAGACTTATTAGATTAATGAACTAGTTGTGAAATGTAATTAATTAGAGGTCAAAATAAAAGAGTTGTGAAAAAATGCATTAATTTCAACTATGATCTCTAACTACCATTTACTATCATTCCATTATTCTTTTATTCGTGTAAGAACGTTTTCTTGTTGTAGGCTTATAGTATATTACACAACGAGAGCTGTAGGAAGCATATTACACGCGAGTTGGAAAAGTTACGCACAAGCCGCGTAGCGGCGCGTGTGTAATTCCACGAGCGTGTAATTGCTCTATAGCTCGAGTTGCGTACTATACTTTTTCTACGATCACACTCATTTCGTTAAACGAAAAAGAAATATTTTATTAACTGTCAAACTATCTGTCACACCATCTTAAAAATTAGGCGGCTGCAGTCACGCTTCGTACAAACAACAGAAGCTAACTGTAACGTAATAAAAAAAATTACGTGTTAGTCATTATCATTACGTAACACTGTTTGTAACAACGAATTTACTAATCAAGTAAACAGTGCTTAATGAGCAATTTACTAATAAAGGAGTAGAAAAAAAATCTTTTCTACTCCCGCATGTATATATTCTGTTTTCTTCACAATCTACAGAATGGATATGTAGGCAATTGTAGTTAACTGAACGTATATGATTTCATATCCACACAAGGGTGGATATGAAATACACCAATCACAAACCACGTTAGTCGTGATTACCTAGGCAACTTTCATTAATTGTTTGTTTTGCAATGGGCACGCCCTGCTGTGCCCTGTTTGTGGCAAACGCGATTTTGTTGTAAGATATCTTATTAATTAGCGTTGAATAAATTTTCTTTTAATTTTCCATTCTTTTCCATTGATAGGTCGTAGAAAAAATACACTGTACAACTCGAGTGGAATGTCCATATCGCCCTCGGATAATTGAGCACTCCGCCTACGGCGTCGTGCTCAAACTTTATCCTCGTGCGATATGGACATCATATCCACTCTCCTTGTACAAACTACTATTATCGCACACATCTGTCGCTTTATTGCACACTTCTGTCAAAACTGTGTATTAAATGTGGTGAGATTTTAATTTAAAATAATCTACACGGCTCGAGTGAACGCCAGTTTTTCGTCTGTGTATTTGTAACCCGCGGGTGTTGCTCTTGGGCTTCAAACTTACACCTTGAGCAAAATCACGCTTTTCTCTCTCTTGATGTATAATGTTTTGCAGTAACTACTATTTCCCATTATTTTCTCTAATACCATTTCGTTTACCAGCCTTCTGCTTATATTCTTCGCGATGTCTTAAGTCTCGTATTGGCAGCGACTTAGGATGTTGCGGGTTTAAAAGTTCTGGGATCATACACTTATGATAAAATTCTATTTATGGCTCTTCCATTTTTTCCAACCAGAACTTGTCATCCCGATAAATCTACAAATACATATGATTAATCGAACTAAAATAATAAGAAAACTTGTAAAAAATAATTTTAAGATTAATATTAAGTAGGTACATAATTAGTAAAAGGGAGCAGCATAATTTTAAACAAAAACCTTTTCAGTTTCCATGCCAAATTGAGTCCATACCACAAAGTAGCATAAATCGCGTTGCGTGATATGTAGCTGACCCTGTATTTGGAAATAATAGTCTGATGTTCTTTTTAATTTGAGAACCCCATCTTCTGTTTGGCAAAATTTAATTTTCTTTTGGGAAACGCCTTCAACGGGAGACAAACTTTTACAAGAGTATGGACATTTTATTTCTAAAATAGCATTGTAATTAAACCATCAGGTGATGCTCCTAAAAATCCATATGAAGGATCCACAAAAAGCCCAGCAGGATCAACAGAAAGATTGAATTTGGTTCCAAACTCTCGTCGAGCTATAGGCTCGTGCGTGTTACCCCAATCTGTTGATGGGTTTCCCGAAAACGTACTATATAAAAGTGCCCGGACTGTAAATATGACAAATATTCTAATAATGTATTTCTAACATCAGAATCTGTTGATGATTGCTTTATTATCAATATGAAACACCTTTAAGAACTGAGACCTTGTTATTAACATACACAATTTGTTTATATATATTGACATTAGTTACCACACAGCACTCTACTCTTTAATACAACAAAGGTGCGAAAATTTAAATGGATAGCTTCAACACTTCCCCTTAAACTTTAAATTTTTGCAAACAGGAAGATGAGAGAAACAATGAATGAGCTTAACCACAAATTTTAAAAAAACTACGTTTTGAGTTCAATCATTCCTAACTTTTTTCGAAGCTGTTCGAAATTCACTCGCGGAATCGGCTTCGTCAAAATATCGGCTATTTGGTCCTCACTCGAAACATGTTCTACTTCCAGCTCTCCATTCTGAACCCGTTCACGAACAAAATGGGCACGCACATCAATATGTTTTGAACGTTTATGAAAACTCGGGTTTTTTTTAAATTTGTGGTTAAGCTCATTCATTGTTTCTCTCATCTTCCTGTTTGCAAAAATTTAAAGTTTAAGGGGAAGTGTTGAAGGTATCCATTTAAATTTTCGCACCTTTGTTGTATTAAAGAGTAGAGTGCTGTGTGGTAACTAATGTCAATATATATAAACAAATTGTGTATGTTAATAAAAAGGTCTCAGTTCTTAAAGGTGTTTCATATTGATAATAAAGCAATCATCAACATGGTAGCAGAGCGTGGTTTATCTTTCGACGTGCTCGTGTTGCTGGACTTTTGTCTTTTACAATTTCGACGAATATGGCCAACGGCTTTACACCGGAAACACCTTACCACGTGCTTGCCCTTGTCATTTCTGTCTCCAGGGTCTGTTGCTCTCTTTGACTGGTTATCTTTATTGTTGTTGAAACTGCCACGATCGCTTCTCCCTTGAATTTTGGCTTGGCTCGCCATTAGTGCAACCAAATCATCTTGCTTTTCAGCTCGTTGTTGTCGACGTTTTTCGTCAGAAGTTAGTAGTCCCACGAGGTTCGCGACTGTTTGTTGCTCATCACGTCTCGCCCACCACGCCTGCCGTAGTCTCTCGTAGTCATCCGGGAGCGAGTCCAGTAGTTTAACCATGAGCGATGACTCATCCGGTTTCACATTAAGTTGTTGCAAACGCAGGAGGGGCCATTACCTTGGACTCCAGAGTTTTAACGATGATTTGACTTGCGGCACTCCCTCAGTTCCACGCAGCAAATTCCTCACCGCGAATTTCCAGATGTTCCAATTATCAGCACCTCGTAATTTTTCAATACCGTGGAATTCCATGTTTATGCCGTGCGAAAAATCCAGTGAACGACACCAACCCGCGATACGCCAAATCCCGTGCTTTCACTGCCGCAACGAAACAAGTCCACTTTATGAGGAACCACGCTCTGCTACCATGTTGATGATTGCTTTATTATCAACAGAATCGCAATGACCTAATATCAATACTTACACATTCCATCTCTAAAAGGCTTAGATTTTCTAATTCTGCAACATTTTGCGTAGTGGAAGGCTCTGGATTCTTGTTTTGAAATTAAATGTACATAAAACGTAATTACACAAATATTTCAAATAAAAATTAATAATTTATAAATCTAACACTCACTTTATCTTGGTCAACTTTAAAATCAAGCCCAGCATTTTTATTGGGATCACCAGAGGAATTACCATACTGACTTTCTGATATACCAGCAATTATTGTTAACCTTTAAAAAATAAAAACTGCTATATTTACAAATGATGGAATTTATAGATATTTATGCATTAAGGGAGATATGAATGTTTTTTTCCTGAGGTTGACATGTGTTACGACCGAGGGCCTCTGGCCCGAGGTCTGTAAGTCAACCGAGGGTAAAAAACATGAATATCTCTCGTGGTGCATACAATATTTTATTTACTAGCATATTAGTAACAATAGTATGAAATTGCAAAATGTCATAATGACATTTAAAATGAGAATATTTAAGGAACATCAAGGGTTGCCTCAATGTATGATTGCTAAGACGTGACCTATAGTTGCATGGTTACCAAGAGTTTGAGGGAGAAACAAATTGACAGGTCCCTTGGGAGTTATGAGTAGCTTTTCATGTTTTGTTTCTATGACGAAAATGTACAGTATCACTTTGCTAGTAAATAATAGTATATTAAAGTATGAGTGGATAACAAGGCCTTTAAAACACGCGCGAGTTTTCAAGCACGACGGCGTAGCCGGAGTGCTCGAAATAGAGCAAGTGTTTTAAAGACCAGTTATCCACGAATACTTTACGCTATTTTTTATTATACCTCCAATACTGGAAATAAATTACGTACTAAAAACTTAGAAATAATTTTTGTCGTGATAAATCGAGAGGGCATAATAATATTGCTACTATAGTTACGAGAATTATTTACGTTTTTGTCGCGTCCATGTCCGTTGTTGCATTCAGTCGTTTCCTTGACAACCTTTAAAGCTCGGCGAGCTTTAATCGCCTTTATTCGCACGCTTAGGCGTGCTTTAAATGGCGATTCTGATGCAGGTATAATAAAAAAGTATTTTCCTAAAATTAATTTATTGTTATCACAGATTCAATTATTTTTTGAAGAAAATTTGCATCGGTATTGCTAGAATGTAAATAGTGACATATAATAATAATAGATCCTTATAATTATTCATAAAATATTACCAAATTTTAATAAAATATAACTTGGAATTGTTGGGAATTTATTCAAATATGCACTATTAATTAAATAAAATAGTACCTACTCATAATTTACTTACCGTTTACTTTTTATTCTGTTCAGATTTTTTTTCTTGCTTTTTCGTCGAGTACTCGGTCTTGGATATTTTTTCAAGTCCCGATCACCTCGTGCCATCACTAGATACACAATTTAAAATAGTTTCTCGTATCTTTACACTTCGAAGGCTAGTGCGAAACTAAAATTATAATTTGCGAAAATTGAGCTGAATGCTGAATATGCGATCGATATTTAGCGATTTCTCGGAATCGCCCTGTACGCGGAATTGTCTGGGGTAGTATCTCATCCACGCAGAATACCACTACTGCACGCATCTTAGCGACGCCCCAAAGTTGAGCATTTATACGGCTAAATTCCCTCGAAAATCGAGCGACAAGCTACCAAAATGTTACAAATATGAGATCAACATTTGCATTAACATTTATTTCAACATTTTCAAAAATTAATGCCATATTTTTGCAGGGATAAATTCGAAATTTTACGCAGTTTCCGTCTAGATACACCTTTCAAGCAACACTACTAAAAATATCAGAGCTATCATGAGAAGAGAAACGATGATATTTTGTAATATTTCAGACCGCGAAAATGGGCACTTTTGAGCAGCTTTAAAACAGCCTTAAAATTCTTTTCAAACCAAGCAGGACCGAATCCCAGAACCATAAATAAAATTCAAAAATGTTTAGTCCATCTCCCCTCTTGTAACATCAATCCTGGGACACACTGTATAAATATGTTCATTCAGATGCCATAACTGTTTTAAACTTGTATGACAGTATATATACAGTGTCCCTTATCTGTTTCATGAGCTGATTGCTATTCATTTCCCAATTCAAATCCCATTTTTTTCTGAATTATGACATTATGAGTATAGTAATAAAGACATTTATTATTATTATTATTATTTTCAATATACAGCAGACGCTCGATGACGTGAACTAATTCAAACCAAGTGTGTTCACATTGTCGAAATGTTTACATTAGCGAGCGTAATTTTATTACTAAACACATTAGTAAAATAAACGTTTAATAACAATAAAAAACAAAACATATTATGACAGCGATAAGTAATACATATTTTTAAGGAGAAGAAAAATAAGCTGCTATTTTATTCTGCATAAATTAGCGCTTATGTTCAACAATAACTAAAATGAAATGCAAACGCAACACAAACACTCATCCGATCGACTCAGCTGTGTCGCAGAGGGGAATCCCCTACATAAATTGACGACTAATCTGTGTTGCAGAGGGGAATTCCCTACATAAATCGACGACTAACGTCGCCAAGAACTGTTTACGTTATCGAACTGTACAGATTGTTTACGTTACCGGCGTTCTGTTTAATCCTATAGAATGAATTTTGTGTTTACATTAGCGCAATGTTTTCACTATTCGGTGTTTACATTATCGAGCGTTTGCTGTAGGTATGTCCATTCCATTCCTTTTGCCTGTTAACCCACTTTGTTTTTGGCTCTATATCTCTTTATTTCTTACTATCTTCAACTGTTTATTTTTTATTTTTTGCATGACTGTCATCTCAGTAGTTTCCATCATTTGTTTAGTTTTTGGTTTTGTTTCAGCTGTGGTAGAATGGTTTCTATTCATTTAATAAACTTAGTTTACTGAAGTTACTGTAGAGGTTGCCAATTGGGTTGCTACCCCAATTGTCCCTTCTTGTTTTGTGATTTGATTTCTATCCTCATTTGATCATGTTTCTTCACTGCGTGCGTTACATAGTTCTTCTACAAACCTTCTCCATTCTTCTGTGCTAGTTTTTGTTTATTTCATTTCATTACCTTCTGGTGTGTTGTATATCTCTGTGTATTGTCCTTATCCATGTTTCTTATGTTCTTCTTCTCTTTATCGTTCGCGTTGGATTCCAATCTAGAGCTGTTTTTGCAATATCTTCTTTTCTTATCATGTATTCTATCCATTCTCATTTTCTTTGTAATGTTACAATTCCTATACTTTTTTAGTCACTTCTCTTCTAAACCTCCTTGTTTGTGGTTGTGTTTGGCCATTTTATTCCTACTATTTTCCTTAGACATATGTTTATGAAGATTGCTGCCCTTTTTACCGTTTCATCCATTTCCTTCCACGATTATTCTCCATAAAGTATCACTGTCTTTACATTAGAATTGAATAGTTTTAGTTTTGTTTTTAGCATAATTTATTTAGTGACAGGTGTTTGTCGGGGTTTTGTTATTCTTGCCCTCACATCAGTAGTAGAGCTAAAGAGGGTTCAGAGGGTTTGAAGAACTCGGGCCCTTAGCTCATGGTGGGGGCCCACAAATATTTCTGGAACGCAGGCCTCTACCGCCACTACTTCACATATTTTTCTACTGCTCCTAGATTGTCAACTATTCTGCCCAGATATGTAAATTTGTTTACTTCTTGGATTATTTCTCTGTTTATTTGCATTACACTTTCATCAATTATGTTTACTTTCATTAATTTGGCAATAATAAAATCCTTTAAAATCAAATTAATGGATCTTATTACTAAGTACTTTATATATTCTTGACTTCATTTGTTTTCAGATGATTATTTTGCTATATTTTGTTTACATTGTTTTGGCATAATATGAGGCCATGGAAATTTGGCATTGAAGTTGGCCATAAAGCTGTCTGTTTAATTACGTTATTTTTTTCTAAGTTTAAGGTTATAAAATCCGTTTTTTTAAATCAGCTGTCAGTGTCAAAACTTTATAAAAAACCAGACTGTGTTACCCTAAATTCTGTACTTACCGACCGACTGTATAACAGTTTCCCCCATGTCAAAATTGAGGTTATGTCAGTGCCGATGACCTTGAACGGCTTGACGCTGCCAACATACATTGTGAAATGCACTGCTTGCTACTTTCAATTCGTCATACCAACTTGACAACACTTTGACAGCTGATTTAAAAAAAATAGACTTTACAAAGCGTCAATGTCTAGTGCAGTGGTCGCCAACCTCTTCAATGTGTTGAGCTACTTGTTAATTTTGGAATAAACAGCGAGCTACCCACACGGAAGCCACGTAACGCAACGTAAATGAAATAATCCACAGTTAATTTATCATTATATGTATTTATTTTACTATTTATTTAACTGGTAATACATAATACATAGGTACTAATAATAACTACATTCCTACCTACCAAACGAAGTTGTTTGAAAAATAAACACAAACTTTTATCCAGCCACAACGGCATGTCACGTAAGATTTAAAAATAGTTAATAATAACAACAAAAAAGTAACGCACTATCATGAACATAAACATTGAAAAATAAAAAAGCACGTTCAATGAGAAGGCTCATCGATAATTTTTTTAATGTTTGCAGTATAATTTGATACAGCCATTCGAATACAATTATCCAAATGTTCATCTGTAAGTCGATTGCGATATTTGTTCTTAATAAACTTCATATTGGAAAAAGAAGATTCACACAAATAGGTTGAACTGAATAATGCTTTCACTTTCAAGGCAACACGGCATAGAACTGAATATTTGTCTTTACTTACAATAGGCCAGATACATTTGGTACTTGAGACTAACGATTTTAAGGCTAAATCATTTTGAAAATCAATTACTTCCATTTCTGTTGCAGCGATGTCTTCGCCAAAGTTCTGCATAACACAAGTTGCAAACTGTTGGATATCAATTTCCATAAAGGGTGAAACAACAAACTGCGCTACTAAAGCCATTTCGTTGAAATCCTTAAAACGATTTTTGAAGTTATTCTTCAGGGTAGAAACTATTTCTACATGATATTTGCTGTCATAGGGTTCTAATGGATTTTGAGATATTTTTTCTGAAAGAATAGGAAAATGCTTGGCATCGCTGTTAATTAGGTTTTGTTCCCAAAACTCCAGCTTTTTGATAAATGCTTTTATATCAGAAATTATTTCTGCTAGTTCTTTGTCTCTCCCCTGAAGCTGCAAATTAAGTTCGTTTAATTTCTCGGTAATGTCCACGAGAAAACCAAAATCTCTAAGCCAGATTGAATTTTCTAGTTCCGGAGTCGGTTCATCGCGTTTTTTGAAAAATTGAACTATGCCAGATAGGACATCATTAAAACGTTTCAGCACCCGTCCTCTACTTAACCATCGGACTTCAGAGTGAAGAAGTAGGTCCCCGTATTGACAGTCAACTTCATCGGCCAAGGTTTTGAATAATCTTCTTTGTAACGCTTGAGCTCTAATCTTGTTCACAATTTTTACCACCAGTTTCATAACGTTGTTTAGTTTCAGGAAATTTCCACATAATGCTTCCTGATGGATAATGCAGTGGTAAGAGAGAAATTGCGGAAAAGTTTCATCTTTACGACATAACGCCACCAGACCCTTATCAAAACCCACCATAGCTGGAGCGCCATCGGTTGTCAAGCCTACCATTTTCGATATTGGAATTTTCTCGGAAGAAATAATATTTTTTAAATGAGAAAACAACTCCTGTCCAGTAGTGTGTCCTTTCAGTGGAATAAACTTCAAAAGATCTTCTTTAATCGTAAAATCACTAAAAACCATCCTGACGAACACGGCCATCTGGACAGTGTCAACGACATCTGTTGATTTATCCAGTTGAAGTGAAAAATAAACACAGTTATCTAAGTCAGTTCTTAACTGTAAAAAAATATCATTGCTCATTACTTCTACACGTCTCATCACTGTATTAGCAGAAAGTTGCATAGATTTTATAGCTGAAACTATCTCGTCTTTGTTTCTAAAGTTGGCAAATAACGAGTCAGCAGCTTCTAAAAACGCCTGTTTTATCATTTCCCCGTCTTCATAAGGTTTCTTTTTTTGTGCAATTATCTGGGACACACGGTAGATGCTTCAGTTGCAGCCTTATTTTTGTCGATTGTTCTTAAAAATATTGATTGTTGTCCAATTAACTGCTTTTTTAACTGTTTCAGTTTCTCCTTTCTGGCGGCAGAATGTAGTGGGAATGATTTTTCAAAACTAGAATGTACAGTTTTATGATGTCTCTCAATATTTCCTTTTTTTAGCAACGGAGACCGAAGTATTACATAACAAACACACATTTTTATCTTTAACTTCTGTAAAAAAGTATTGTTCTTCCCATTCCGAATGAAAGTGGTATGTCTTTACCTTCTTACAACTGCTTGCCATAATATTATTTTTTGTTGTTCACTACTAACCCAACCGCTGGACGTTGGTTACGCGTTCAGTTTTAAACTAAGCGCAATGTCGCCGCGCCGTGCGTATTTATCCCGTTCAAAGCAATCCAGATCGTTCTCGAACACTAACGCACTGGTCCGGCTGGTCGGTTCTAGCCGATTCTAGCCGATTCTAGCTTGATGGCGTCAGCGGCAGATCGCTCGCCGCAACGTTGCCGCTGTTTATGTTTAATATTATGACAATTAGATTTTTTTGTGGAATTTTAGGAAGCTTCTCTGATTTTGTATTTTCGTTGTGAGAGCTACCAGAATTGCCCCCGCGAGCTACCGGTAGCTCGCGATCGACAGGTTGGCGACCACTGGTCTAGTGCATAGTTTTACTAGTTTGCAATAGAAAAATCCTCACATATTTTTAATCTAATTTAACATAAGCCTTGCCCAAAGCAGGAATAACCCGATGAATCACCCAATTTGATAATTGATAATTTTTAGCAGACTTGATCAAACAAAACAAAATTGTGTCATGTAGAACAATGTGTTCAACATTAGAAAAATAAATCATGGCCTCCTATTATGCCAAAACAACGTGAACTGAATATATATGCGTAGCTAAAGCATCCTGCTATTTTATTTGCTTTGTTTATTGGTTCTCTTACTTCAGGCTGTTTCCGTAGCTGGTTCTAGGAGCTCCTAAATATTTCATATTTGAGCCCACTAGATGCAAAACTCTGTGTTTGCACTCTTAAAAAATGTGTGCTAGAGGCAATAGTAATTTACGTTACGATACCGGAGAGTAGTGTTTTGCAGGTCTCCCCAAGCTTCCAGCTTGGCCTGCGGTTCGCCCTGTGATCTACTTGGTTTGATCTGCAAAACACTACTTTCCGGTCTCGTAATGTAAATTACTATTGCCTCTAGCACACATTTTCTAAGAGTGCAAACGCAGAGTTTTGCATCTAATGGGCTCATTTATGATATGTTCTATGCTCTTGTTGTTTATTACCAGTTTGCATTATATAGAATCTTTGAATATGACCTTCGTCATTAAACTTCCGTAATAGTTTTTCGATGTTGTCATCATTTTGTGTGTTTTTCATTCAAATTTTGTACCGTATCGGGTATTTTACGTTCTGTGTTTTTTTTTATCCATCATCACATTAAACAGAAATTGACTGAAGGAGTCTCCTTGTTGTACTCCGTTACCTACTGTGATATTGTCCCTTATTTCTCCTTTCATCTATAGCTTTACTGTATTATTTATGTCTTGACTATATATTTTCTATCACAACAGTAGGTATGTCTTTCCGATAATGTCAGTGAAGCATATGTGAGCAGGTTTGTTCATATTTTGGCTGCCTTACTGCGAAAATGGTGTCTATGCATGATCCACCCTTTCTGAAGCCATTTTGTTCATCGACTAGTGTTATGAACTAATTGATTCTTGAGCAGCAATAGTTATTTATGTTTTAAGGCCGGAAAATTATTTACTAAAGTACGAGTTTAGATGTTTATGGACGAGGCGAGGAATGAGCAGAGTCTGGAATTTCTACACGAGTAATTTAATAATATTTTACGGCCGTGTATTGTACAATGTTTTATTTCATACTGTTTTATACAACATGTTCATTGAAAAAGTCCATAAGGGGTGGCTGTGGAAATTCAAACGTATGGATATGTTGGTGGCACTGTAAGTCTGCCAAATTCGAGGTTAGCAGGTTAGGTTTTGCGTCAGTTTTTACACAGACTGATGCAAAACCTAACCTGCTAACCTCGAATTTGACATAGACTTACAGTGTCACAAACATATTATTCAGCAGTACCGGACAGTATGAAATAAAATCATACTAGTTTTCCACTCATCTGATTTTTTTCAAATGTTTTTGCTTGTTTCTCATGATTTTGGTTATTAATACACTCCTACGCTCAACACGATTTTGAAGTGGCTTAGAAAATGGCATATTAATCACCAATATTGAATGGGGAATCAACTAGAAGGCTTAGATTAGCTTATAATGCAGAAAAATGAATGCCCAGCTTCATCTGCCGTTTAGAAGGGTTTATTGAAAATGGCAGAGACCATTTGCAGCATACTGTCATCACCATTATTACTTGCTGAAGATTGCATAGATTAATTAAACAAATTGTAGGGTGTTGTTTGCCAATTTTTCTGTTGTTGTTTTTGGTATACTATGTTTATGGAGTCATGTTATAACGATTCTACTTATGCTAATCTGGATTTGATATTTTTGTACTTATTTTCTTTTCCTTGTTATCTTTACTACAATTTTCCATAATCAGATAATCAGGTTGCGATAACCTCTCATACTTCAGAATTCTAACATCGAGGATTTCTGATAGATGTAATGTCTTATTCGTTATAATATAATCGATAGTGGTAACTGTTTTACTAATCCACATCATGTACAATCTGCTTTTATCAATGCTGATAAAGAAATAGATACAGGGTGTTAGGGAAGTCGACGGAAAAATTTCTAGGGGTGAATCCTTGGACCAAAATATGATGATTTAACTCAACTTACCTATATACAAAGTTGCTTAGTTTAGCCGCTAGAGGGTTTTAAAAATTCCTAGCTTTTTTAAATGTTTTAACCCCCTGTATAATCACTACCAATTTTTTTTCTGGATAGTTATTTTAATTTAGAAGCTATTCCCTCTCTTACAAAATTTTGTTGGGTAAACGATTTAGCCACAAAATAATATTTTCTAAATCCCTACAACTAAGTACCAGAAAAAAAAATTGGTGGGGGGTTAAAACATTTAAAAAAGCTAATAGTTTTTAAAGCCCTCTCGCGGCTAAACTAAACAACTTTGTATATAGGTAAGTTGAGTTAAATCATCATATTTTGGGCCAAGCATTCACCCCTAGAAATTTTTCCGTTGACTTCCCTAACACCCTGTGTACTGGCACAGTTGAAAGATTTTAAAAAGCCGAGATAAGTTTGAATTTGCAATTCACAATCTTGAAGAAAGTGGCCCGCTAGTTTTTTGTCAGTATTCAATTCGAGTGCATAAAATTATTCTTTTCCCACTTAACCAATTTTTTATGCCTAACCTCTATTGTTGTCCCCTGGAACTACTTTCACATTACTTTAGAAGGTTCGAGGGATCACTTAAACTAAACTTTGCTAGGCGAAACCGGAACACCCAGGCCAGGAGTCGAACCACACTCCGTATTTTACTTTGATCCACCGAGGCCCCAACTTAACCAATTTGTAGCAACTCTTTGTTTTCGAGATAGCAATGCTGCGCATCAACCGTGTCACATACAATTAGACTATTATACCATTTTTTGTTTAGGTGATTTCAAATTTCCTAAAGTACGATGAAAACGGTGTGATACAAGGTTTTAAGAATAACATCATTCATGTCTTAAACAAGAATGAATTTGCACTAAAGGGAACAAAGTACTATGACCTGATACATGATCGCGAGAATGTCATTCTCATGGGTGATTCTATTGGCGATTCAGGGATGGCGGACGGGATTGCTCATGCCAATGCAGTTCTAAAAATTGGATTCCTTTACGACCATGTATGTTAACATATAGTTACTGCAATAGTCTAATTTTTTATGCAAACAAATTTTCAGGTAGCAGACAGTTTACCGAATTTTATGGATACGTTTGATATCGTATTGGAGGATGATCAGACTATGGATGTAGTTAGAGCTATATTAAAACATATTTTATAAATTATTTTTATACGTGTGAATTTTTCTTAACTTTTGTGATATGGTTACACTTAGGTTAAGTAGCTGCTTTTAAAATAGTTATTAAACCAATTTATTTATATTGTTGAAAATAACAAGCACAGTATGTAAATTATTTTTTGTATTAAAATGAAGCTCTAGATGAAATGTGTTAATTACAGCGCATGTTAGCTGTAAACTTGAGTAACCACATGTAAACGATGTAATTAAAAAAATTGGATCAAGCAAATATATTTTCGAATTAATATTCAATGCTGCATATAACAATTATGGAAGAGGTAAATGTAACGCACCAATTTGACACATGAGCACTTCTAGTTGAGGCAGTATTCTGTTGAAATATTAATGGATTACAGTGAACCAGTGAATCTACTTCTAATAAACTCTACTTCTTGGAATAAGCAAGGTTTCGCCTTGTGATAATACTCGCGGCACTTGTACGTGATAAGTGATAGCTCTTTTTATCGTTCACCGTTATACCGAATATTCAGTCACTCATTCCAAAACTCTTTGATGTCAAATGCTTGTTATCGGATTCAAATTATGATATATTAACCTTATCAGAGAGCTGGTTACCATAGGAGGTGAGTAGCGACTATTTAAAAATTGATGGCTGCGAGCTTGTTCGTAGTGACCGAGGTGCGCATGGTGGTGGTGTTTGCATTTATTTACGCTCATACTTTAAATTTTAAATTATTGAAACTAATGATTCTATTAAACAATTTTGGATCAGTTTAAAGTTTTCCAATACCACTGTAGGTGTAGTTTACAGTCCGCCTAATGTTAATTATAAATTATTTTGTGATCAATTAGAGTAATATCTTGTGTTCTGTCTCTGACAATTTACTTTGTCTTGGGGATGTGAATATTGATTTATCAACTCCGGCTAACTATGACTGCAGTTAACTTAGGAATATGATGGATTCAGTAAATGTTCAGCAAATTATTTCTGAACCCACCCGTGTGACCCGAAATTCAATTACACTTTTAGATGTAGTTTTAACTTTCAAGGTTGACTATATTGTTGATTCAGGGGTTCGTGGATTGCACTTATCTGATCATGAAATTGTTTTCTGCACTTTGTCCATAGAAAAACAAATTTCTCAGCCAATCTTTAGAACATGTTGTTGTTTTAAGAATTTTGACCAAGAACGCTATAATAGAGAGCTGATGTTCATACCGTTTCAGAGATTATTTCATATGGAGAATGTGAATGATAAAAATTTTTTTTTTTAATTTTAACCTAGCTACAATAAATAAACGTGCTCCTATAAAAACAGCAAAATGTACTCTTATACGCCCTGGATTACCTATAATATCAAATTACTGATATCTTTGCATGATAAAGCATATGCTAAGTTTAAGAAAACCAAAAGGCCATCACACTTATTATTATAAGCTGTTGCGTAACTTCACTACTCAAGCAATTATAAATGAAAAAAAAGCTTACTTTCAATTTAAATTCTGTAATAGCAGTTCGAAGGCACAATGGAATGAGTTGAGGTCGCTAAATGTAACCAAATCTAAAAATAATTCACTGCCCAATTTAAGTGATTAAATCGGAAAAACAACTTTTTAAAAATAAACTATTTCGTAATTACAGGTAAAAGCAAAAACCGTCTTAACTCTGTTACCAACAAGCAAAGAATGAATCTAACATTTTACATAATTCGCAATGTGGCAAAGAGATAACGATGAGCTGGGATTTACCTTATCAGCGTGGCGTCGTGTTCTTGATAAGCAGGTGCACGTAACTCTTCCCTCCTTAAGATGAAAAAATAACGGAGTTGTTTTTTGGAGTCTGGCCCACTTCTTCAGCTTCATTTTGATTTTCCTTTTCGGCTGCCTTTGGACTTTCCAATGATTTCTTGCATTGTTTTCTAAACGTTAACATAAACAGCACAATGATTGCGAGAATTAGCAGACCAATCAGGGTGCTAATAATTGGGGTGTTGTTTGACGGATAGTCGATCTGCTTGATTGGTGTTAGTTGTCTTGCGATTTCACTAATTTGGTAAATTTCTTCTATGTCCAGTTTTGTAAAATTTGAAGTCTTGTGTTGCTTCAAAATTTCAAAGTGTCCTATGCCAAACTTTGGTAAAATGAGTGGTTTGCCTTGTTGCAGTTTAACGTCATTTATAAATTTCTTGCCGTCCCCTTGGATTTCGCACAATTTGGGAATCTTTATTAGGGATGGAAAATTTATTTCTAAATATTGGTCCAATTTGCATGTGGAAAACAGCCTTTCTTGATTTGCAGGAATTATCAACACTTCTTCTTGGGTGACTTGCTTGATGATGGACTCTTCTATAAATATTTCGAGGGCGTGACAGTTTTTCGCTGGATTGCCTTCGAGAAGCCTAAGGGTGCAGTTGTCCTCCACAATGAAGTTTTCGGTGCAATAAAATGTTTCTTCCAGTACCGGGCATTCCTCTTTCTCGAACTGGGCCTTGGAGTTTTTCAGTGCCAAATATCGGTATTTTGGAATAATAATTTGGTGGGTTTGGATAATTGGATAAAGACGGTAGAAGTCCAGGACTTCGGTTCTTATTATAGGGACGTGTATAGCAAAAACTAATTTAGAGTTTACAAAAGTTACTTGCGTTCCCAAATATTGGTAGTACGTGAGCAGATTTTTGAATTTCGGAATTTCTGTTTTACTGTATATTTTTTCTAAGTAATTGAGCATCTCTCGGAGTACATAACTTGATATTATTGAATTATGCAGGGTATTCAATTTCGAGAATACTATAGCATTTTCTATATTGTCTATGAAAGTTATTAAAATTTGACAGTCCAAATTCAATTGAGAGATTGTGCCTTGAAAGGTAATGTAAGTACTGAGGTCATTAATAGTATTGTGAACTGCTGCCTGGAAAGTTTTTAAGTCATTTTCAAGTTTTTCTTGGTTTTTATTTAATATTATTATTGTTTTATTGTAGGTGGCAATTAGTTTTTTGGATAAAGAAATTTGTTAATTTATTTCATGCGTTAAATCCTTCTGATTTTGTTCTAGTACATTAATAGCGTGATCATAACGTTTTTCGTCGTCTGCATCAAGATTGCCAAAAAGCCACTTATTAATTTCCCCTATGCCATTAATTGCGCCTCTTTTATTTCAAATATGAGGGTGCAGATTTTCGAATTTTTGTTGAATTGTTTGAATTAAATATTCTGATCGGAGTAGCATACCTTCGGCTAAGCCGTGATAGGATATAGGGTTTGTAATATTTACTTTGCTTATACTATCTCTAACTACGAAAAATTGTTCCTTTAAGTTATTTAACTGATTAATAATTACGTTTAAATCTAAGTAATGTAAAAATGTATGCTTACTATAAACTATTCTAGCATTTCCTAACTGTATAGGAAGTATAGGGTTGTCAATTATTTTGATTTTAATATCCTCGTCTATACTACGTACTCGTAATATTTGAAGGACCAGGAATAAGGTTAGTAGCCTCATTTCGCTTAGGTATGTTCCTTTGTCCGTGATTAACTTAATGTCAGTTTCTTCTAGTATCTTAACTTTTTTAAATTTTGGTAACTTTGTATCTCGGAATTTTGTTTTCAAATATGCAACTTTTTGATTTGCGAAATTTGGAGGGGCATTTCGATTTTCATTGTGTTTGGAAATAATATTTTCATATAATTTGTTGGAGGGTTTCTTTATGGTCCTGAATGTAGTCTGATATAATAACATGGTCATTTAAATCAAAGGGATTGGTATTATTGATGTGACCTTTTATAACTTCGAACGGGGTGAATTTTGTGACACTGTGAATTGCATTATTGTAACCTAATATAGCTCGCTTCATAAGCCGGTTTGAATTGAGATTTTTGTGATCTTCTTTTAAACAACGAAAATGTTCAATTAGAGTGGAATGAAATCGCTCTACTGGGGAATTTGAATTACTATTTTTTGGAGTTGTATAGTGAAGTTCTATACAATGCAATTTACAGAAATTTTCTAGATCTTGATTCTTAAATTCGGTACCACAATCAGTCGTTATTTTTTGAGGTAAACCGTGGTGTGAGATGAAATTTAAAAGATTTTCCACTGATGCTATGCCTGTGACAGAATCCAATTGGTACGCTTGACCGTAGCGTGAAAATGCATCAATAATAGTCAAATAACTTTCGTTAGCTATTTTAAATGTGTCTACATGAATGTGTTCGAAGGGTTTTGTAGTTGTTGGAGTAAAATTAAATTTAATTACATGAGGATTTCGGTCGTATTTATTTTTTAAACATGTTTCACAGTTGTTAACATAATGTTCGATATCTTGTGCCATTTTCGGCCAATAATATCTTGAAGTTAAAGACATTTTCATTTCGTTTATTCCTCTATGACAGGATTTGCTAATATGATAGTATTCAAGTTTTTGTTTTTGTTCTTCTAACGTTTCTACGTCTGTAAGAAATTTAGTACATTGAATAAGCTTAAAAGACGAATTTTTATATATTTCTTGAACGGTTAGAGCAAACATTTTGGGTAATGACAAATGCTGAAAGTAAGCGGCATATATTTGCTTAGGATCTATGTACTCTTTAAGAAGTTGCATAACGTGATATTTGACGTTAATTTTCGGCAACGTTATGTAGAACCTTGAATTTTCAAAAATTACCTTTTTTCGACATTGTACTGAATCGATGTCGCCGTTTGTTATTTTTTATATGTGTTTAAAGACCGTTTTGTTATGGGTATAGTACAAATAAGGTTTTCTTGAGATGTATGTACTGTTTCTAGATCAGTTTCGTCGTTTTGCTGTGTTGTTACAGGGGGTTTAATTTGGATATCAGAAATTATGTTAACTTTTGGATGATTTTCACCTAATGATTCCAGTATTTCGGAAATAGTATCATTATCCAAATATGGAATTGGTTGGTTTTCGTTTAGTGCTTTTTGAATTACTTGATCGATATCTCCTAGATTATTGTCAATAGAAGAGGTTTCTAAAGGGTTAAGATCTAAATCTGGCGGATTTCTCGAAAGAGCGTCTGCTGCTTGGTTGTTTTTACCCTTTTTATATTTAATAGTATAATCGAACTCTTCTAATTTTAAACGCCACCTAATTAAACGTGAATTTGGTTCTTTGAGCGAAAATAACCATTGTAATGGCTTATGATCTGTTAGAATTACGAATTTTTGACCGAAAAGATATGGTCTAAAATATTTACAACTCCACACGATAGCAAGGAGTTCTTTTTCAATAGTCGAGTAATTTATTTCGGCTTGATTTAGCGTTCTAGATGCATAAGAAATTGGATGATTATTTTGAGAGAATACGCACCCACAGCATAGTTGGATGTGTCTGTCGTCGATTCGAAGGATTTGTCGAAGTCTGGGTAAGCTAATACTGGTTCCGAAGTTATTATATTTTTACATGTATTAAAACATTCAATAAATTCTTTGGTGTGTTCTACCTTTGATTTTTCTTAAGACATCGCGTCATTGGCTTGGTTAATTTAGCAAAATTCTGTATAAATTTACGATAATAACCTAACAAGCCGAGAAGTGATTTGATTTCTTTTTGTGTACGTGGAATGGGAAATTTTCTGATAGAGCAAAGTTGAAATGTAAAGACACCAGCGTCCCAGCATAACCTTATGGTGTGCTGGTGTCTTTACATTTCAACTTTGCTCTAGCTTATATTTTCTTTTTGTTTGGTTTGATGCCATCTGGTGTCACAACATGCCCTAAATATTCTACTTCTTTCTGCAAGAATTCGCATTTATCTAACTGAACTTTTAGTTGTGCTTCGCGTAATTTGGAAAATACTAATTTTAAATTTTGAACATGTTCTTGCAAACTCGTACTAAAAATAATTATGTCGTCCATATAAACCATACATATTTTATTTTGTAGATTTCTCCATTATACACAGCAACTGGGAGATATTTAATCAATTTCTCTTCGGCGTTTACCGAAAACGAAAAATTAACATCAACAGGTTGTCGAAATTTAAACGGAATTTGCACATGCGGCCCTATTAATTTTTTGTTAACTAAATCAATATTAAGATGCATTTGAATAAGATCTTCTAAGCCTATTACTCCGTCACAATAATCGTGAAAATCAAATAAAATTAAATCAATTTCGTGGTCGCTATGGAATTCCGAAAATGCTGGTATCATTGCTTGATATCGAACATTTTTGCTCCCAATAGCTGTTTTTATTACGGTATTAGCGTGATAAATTGTTTGCAGATAAAAATCTTCTACTACAGATGGTTTAATAATTGATCTAGAACTACCTATATCAATCAATAATTTTAATTTCGGGGTTTTAATTTCTACGTAAGGTAACGCATTATGGGAGGAGATATTTATTTCTGCTAGGTTTGTTTTTGTGTTCGGCTGTCCAAGGGAAAATTTTCAGTTAGAGTGGTATCCGATTCAATGTTATTTCCGTAGTATTGTTCATTATTGTAATCGTTTTCGCAATTTTGATACTGCTCCTCTAAAGGATCATTTTGTATCTCATCATAATTAAAAGTTTCTGAATCAAACACATTGCAAGAATCTAAGTTCTCGCTATCGCATTCATTTGCGTGTAATTCTTCAAAAATAAAGTTTGGTCTTTGTTGGTTAGGGTATTTTGGAAATGGTTTTGATTCCAAGACTGCGATTTATTAAACTGTTGTGTAGGGGATCTTTTCGAAAACGTTGTTGGATGTCTCGATGTCATTGACATGGGCTCCGGTTTAGGCAATTGGTTTGTTGGAATTAGGTTTGGTCTAAATACATTACGAGGAGGACCAAAAACTTCCCCATTAGTGGGGTATCTTCTAGGAGGTTGTTGTTTGGGTTGAACATTTATAGGCTGATTGGTCCATACTGGCTTTACTGAGTTATTTTGGTTTTGAAAATTTTGAGGGACATTAAATAATAATAATAATAATATTTATTTATTCCTTATGTAAATACATAATAAACAGAATATCAAGTGAGAACATGTAAGTAACGTCGTCACCCTAGCTTACTACGATATAAAACAACTAAACATCATATTACACTAAAGAAAAATGAATAATAATACATGTATGTACAATAGAACACAATCACACAATAACATGTATAAAACGATGTAGAAAACAAAAAATGAGATACAATACGAATTAATACTTGTTCTTCAAAAATAATTTTAATTCTCTTTTAAACTTAATAATATTTGTGCAGTGTTTAACTTCTGCTGGCAAGTTGTTGAACATTTGTAGCCCTTTATAAAAAATAGATCTTTGCGAACTGGTTCTTGAATATAAGGGCAGTCTAAAATGACTACGCCTTCTTAATTGCCTATCATGCACATCTGAATTTAATTGCACCAATTCATTTAAATAGTTCGGAAGCAAACCCTTTTTTAGTTTATAAATCAGTACCATAGAATTGAAGTCTATACGTTGCTTGATTGATTGAAATTGCAGCGCTTCCAACATTACTTTCACACTAGTTCTTTTGCTACATTTTAAAATTGACCTCATTGCTTTATTTTGCTGCTTTTGGAGAACTTTCAAATCTGTTTCGGTGTTGTGGAAAAGCATTGTTGAGCAATAGTCTATGTGCGGAGCTATTATTGTCTTGTAAACTGTAATCATTGAGTACGGTGTCATTTTTTTCCTTAACCTTTGCATTACACCAATTTTTTTTGCCACTTTTTTTACCACAAAGTTTAGGTTTTCTTTGAAATTTAATTTATCGTCGATTATGACCCCAAGATATTTTAGGTTTTGCACTCTCTCGATTATAACGCCGTCAATTTTTATGTTATCGTAACGTTCAACTTTATTTGGACTAATTAGCATCCACTTTGTTTTTTCTGAGTTTAATTTTAGTTTATTCACTTTCAACCATTTATTTATGTTTTCCAAGTCTGAATTTAATTTTTGAATAGCTAATGCAGTATCGCTTTCCGTAACGGCTAACAACGTGTCGTCTGCGAATAGACTTGCTTCGCTAAATTGGAGTACGGTGGTTATATCGTTGACGTACAGTGAAAAAAGCAACCCCCCCAGCACCGCCCCTTGTGGCACCCCAATTTTATTTTCTACTAACTCCGAATGTTCTTTCCAAATTTCGTACTTTGGGTTCTTCCCGCGAGGTAACTTTCGAACCACTGCCTTTCCGTGCCAACTATTCCCAATATTTCCAATTTTCTTATCAATAAACTTCTGTCGATCGTCTCAAACGCCCTCTTTAGGTCTATGAAAACTGCCGCTGTTATTCTTTTTTCATCCATTCTTGATTTCCATTTCGCTATAGTTAGGTTTAGTGCAGTTTCGCATGAATGACCTTTTCTAAAACCTGACTGTTGGTTTATAATAATGTTATTTTCTTCTATATACGACGTTAATTGTTCTTTCACTGCAATTTCCAATATCTTTTCTATCACTGGCAACATATTTATCGGGCGAAAATCATTACATTTATTTGAGTTCGTTACTTTGGGAATTGGTATCACTTGACTAGTTTTCCAACAGTTTGGAAATATTCCTTGTGTCAACAATGTATTTATAATATTTACTATGGGGACTCCAATAATCTCGTAGCAGTCTTTTATTACTTTTGCGTTGACATTCTTTATCCCAGCTTTTGTTTTTATAAATGATAAATATTCTTCGGCTTTTTTATATGAAATCTCTTTGAACGTGAACATTGTATTTATTTGTTGATTAGTATAGTATATTGGAGGATCCGTAGTTGGTATGCTTTCATTTATTTGTTGGATACTGCTGATAAAATAGTTATTAAAATTATTTGCCACCTCTCTTTTATTAGTAATTAGTCGGTCATGGAAATCTATCACGTTAGGTGTCTTGCTCTTCTGCTTTAGCATTTGTTTCAAAACAGGCCACATTTTGTCCGGCTGATTTCTTGTCGCTTCTACTTTATTTTGTACATATTTGTTTTTTGCTGCATTTATTCTTTTCACATAATTGTTACGCATCTGTCTATAGTTTTGCCAATCTTGTAATGCCTCTGTCCGCTTTGCTTTAGTAAGCGCTTTACTGTAGTCGATTTTTGCAATTTTTAATTCTTGGCTGTACCATTGTTGGTTATTAGTTGTTTTTACCGCTTTTGTTGATACTAGTTCGTCCACGCTATTTATCAGTGCTGTGTTTAGTGCCAATGACATTGCATGAATATCCAGATTTGAAAGATCTTCCCACTTTATTTTATGTGAAACTTTCCGTATCATTTCCCGTTGGCTATATTTTTTCCAGCTTACTTTTGTTAGTTCTTCTTCACATAATTTTTGCGATTGTTTCCATATATGAATTGTTTCATGGTCGGAGATGTTATGTTCATTTACTATCTTTGCATGTATCGTTTCCTGATTTGTTATTACTAGATCTATTAATGATTTGGACACACTTGTTATTCTTGTATCTTCCTTAATAATTTGTTTACATCCGATTGATTTTATAATGTTTATTAATCGAGCACTAGTGTTGTTATTCACTTTTAAATTTATATTAAAATCTCCACATATCACTATATTGTCTAAACCTTCTAAGTGCTCATCGCACCAATTTTCAAAAATGTCAAGAAACTCAATTTTACTTGCGCTTGTTAAATTATAAACCACCGTTATAGACTCTTTGCATCTGTTATTATAATTGTACGTAACTGATATTATATAAATATGTCTCACTGGATCCGCGAAAGTCATGCAATTAAACACGTTCATATTATTATTCAAATATACTATTACGCCGCCTGTATGTCTTGAAGCTGAGTTGCATCTAAGTATTTGGTACCCTAATATTTCTAATTCTTCGTTAGTTATTTCTTCAGTTATGTGTGTTTCACTTAAACATATTAATTTTGGTTTAACATCTTGAGCTACTATCTGTAGGGCACTGATATTGGCGTACAGGCTTTGAATATTTAAATAAATAATATTAAACGGTTCTCTCAGTTTTTTGATACAATTGTAGGAATTCCTTTAACATATTTTATTCGGATATCCGATTCACCTTGATCACATTTGCGCTGAAATTCATTTCGCACTTCCATTAAATATTGCCGTTGCATAGTTGTACGATCCGAGGCAATGCTGTTTCCGTCGATTTCTTTGCTTCTTTTCAATATTTCCATTGCCTTGTCCTTGGAGCTGAAAACAATCTTTAATGGTCGTGTCTTGTCCGCTGCAAATTTTCCAATTCTATAAACATGAAAGTTTTCATCCTTTAAGTTTTTAATCGGAAGTAGGATTTTGATGACTTCATCTTTATCGTGACTAACTTTTTCATACACGGTATTCGCCGACGATTCCTTGACATTGAACACAATCACGTTTTTCGCACGATACTCGCGTTCTTGCAGTTCTTGCAGTATTAACTCTGTTTGTCTTCCATGTGGCACATCTGGTGATTGATTGGTGTTCACGGAATTCTTCATTGCATTCACTGTTTCCGTTAGGGCATCAATTGTTTTACATAGCCCCTCGATGGTATTTCTAAGCACAACTATTTCGTCTGCTCGCGTTACACACATTTCGCACATATACTTTAACGACCGCGTTTTCCCTTGAATCACCTTCAATTCGTTATTAGTTAATTTTAAGTTGGCCGAATTCACCACTGATTTGCATGAGTCGCATACGATATCCATTTTTCTCACGATTTGATTAATTTGTCTCTGGTTTTGCGCTACACAACCGTCTCTGTTCACTGACGCGACCCTACTATTAAAGTGCGATTGAAACCCATTCGGTTGAGAGTATGAAGCATTGTTTTGAATGTTCGTTGGGTACACATTTCTATTACTGCCAAAATTAATTTTGAAGTTTTGTTTACTGTTATCGCTTAAACTACCGTGAAGTCTTTCAAAATTCTCAAATTCATTATCGTATGCCATGGCATCTTCTAAAGAAGTTGGCTTTTTTAAATGCATGTTATTTTTTAAAATACCAGTGCAACCTGCAATAAACGTATCAAGTGCAATTTCATCATAATGATTGATTCGACATAATTTTTCTGATTCACTAAGTTTAACATCGTTGCTTGTTCTTTGTGCAACGTTGCTTCTTAGTAATTGGAGACGGCTACCGAAATTTAGTAAATGTTCACTTTTATACAGCCTATTTCTGGTTAATTCCTGCACTAAGCAATTCAAATCCCTACGGTCTGAAAAACACTGCACTAAAGCCTCTTTTAAACTCGACCAAGTATTCAATTCTACTCTATTACCTACCATCGCTTCTGCCCTACCAATTAACTTTTCTTGGATGCATTCGAAAATGTGTTGATCAAGCTCTGGGTCTTTAAATTTACTATAACTTGCAATTAAACTTTCGCAGCGAGTGATAAATTTATTCAAAGTATCACTGTCGCCATCAAAAGGTTTAATAATTTCTATTTTAGACTTAAAAAGATTCCAGTTCACTTGAGCCGGTTGGTTTGGTTGATTAGTTTGATTAGTATTCGTCATATTTAATGCTGTATTATTCTCACTATTAGAATAGCCTGCCTCAATTTGAACAATGTCAGAACTTGTTGGATTTTCTTGAAACGTAAGGTTATTTAACTGATCTAACAGCTCGTCAATTTCAATCATAAAGAATATTTTATCGATAATAATTATAATTACTTTTTTAATTGTTAAATATTAAACGAACGTTTTATTCAAAAATATCCTCTTAAATACTAAATGGTCTGCAATAGACTGTACACTAACCTATCTTCCCCAAAGTCCTTAAACAGAGGGTCTGGGAAAGGCAAAAAGGAATTTGGCACCTACTTGGTTTGTAGACCTTCGTGTTCCTTTTCCGATCCTTTGCTGCTCACAGAGATGCTGTTCCCGATGTCCTCGAAGGAATGGTTCAGGATCTACGCTGAAGGGGTTGAAACTCCAAAGTCGTGAAAAGTCTCTAATTTTCCGACACGATGCGAAAGAGATTTTCCACAACCGCGCACTACCCTACCGACTGCGCCAGTTAAATGATTAAATCGGAAAAACAACTTTTTAAAAATAAACTTTATTTCGTAATTACAGGTAAAAGCAAAAGCCGTCTTAACTCTGTTACCAACAAGCAAAGAATGAATCTAACATTTTACATAATTCGCAATGTAGCAAAGAAATAACAATGAGCTGGGATGTGCCTTATCAGCGTGGCGTCGTGTTCTTGATAAGCAGGTGCACGTAACTCTCAGTAATTTCATGGATCCTGATTAAATTTATAATCTTTTCTTAGATGACATTTCTAGCGTAAATAATAACAGTAAGGAACTCACTGCTCATTACGGTGGTCAGAGGTTGAATGAAAGAATAACAGATTTTAACTTTAAGCCAGTAAATGTGTCTACGGTTGCATTGATTATTATCGACCGTTTAAAGAGTAATTCTGCAGGATCAGATTCCATTAACCTACAAATAATCAAATACTGCTGCCCACTTAGATTGCCTTACATTACTCACATTATTAATCATTGTTTTCTTACTAACACCTTTCCTTCGAGTTGGAAGAATGTTATTATTATACCTATTCCAAAGGTACCGAATCCTACTGACTTTAAAGACTTACGCCCTATTAGTATTCTTCCGGCAATGTCGAAGATTATGGAAAAGATAATAGATATTCAGCTTAGAGAACATTTAATTAACTTTTTCGTTGACCGCTTATTAATTTCAATATTAATGAATTATTTTTCCTAAAAAAGGATGCATTAATAGATGTCATTAATACACTGTTTTTGATTAATACACTCTTTTTCATTAATTAACTGTTTTTTAAAAAAGGATGTATTAATAGAGCCATTAATACACTGTTTTTGATTAATACACTCTTTTTCATTGATTAAATGTTTTTGTGATTTTGACGTTTTGATGATATTTTGCATGGAGGATAGTTGTATTAATCAAATTAGAGTACTTGATATAATTATTTTATATTAATATTCACAACAAAATTAGTAATACTGCAATTTTACAAATTTTTTCACCACAAAAATAGATTTTGCGGTCAACGAAAAAATTTTGTAATCAACTCGTTTGTTAATGGGCGATTAATAATCTCAACTATTAAAGGCACTCACTCGCTATCGCTCGTTCGTGCGTTAAACAGTTTCGATTATTAATCGCCTGCATTAACACACTTGTTGGTTAAATAACTATTAATATCATCCCTTCATCTCAATCTGGTTCTCGTCCAGGTCATAGTTGCACAACTGCACTTTTGAATGTTATTGATGATTTAATTGCAGCTAGAGACCGCGACGACAAATCTATTTTGATTTTACTTGACTTTAGTAAGGTTTTCGATACTATCGATTACACTGTACTAATTTCCATTCTTCGATACATTGGGCTCCGGATAATTCTATCATATTGCTTTCTAACTATTTAAGTAATCGAATACAAAGGGTGAAGTTGCGTGGTAATCGTTATTCTCATTCCAGAGAGACTACTAGGGGCGTTCCGCAGGGTTCGATCCTGGGGCCACTTTTATTTATTATTTATATATACATCCACCTTCTATAAATATGTTAAAACTTGTAGTATGCAAATGTATGCCGATGATACTCAAATGTATCATTCCTTCAGTATCAGTGACAGTCAATATTAATCAAGACTTAATAAATATTGCTGAAATTTCTGAAAAGCATTCATTGAAACTGAATCCTAAGAAGTCCGTTATTTTGTTATTTGGAAATAAAAAATATGTTGATCTTTTAAAAGATAATGTTAATTTATCAGTGAGTGGTGTCACTATCCCAATAGTCAATGAGGCTCGTAATTTACAATATCAATATTAGATTCAAGCACACCATCACGCCACCTTGTCACAAAGCTGCTTTTTTCGAACGAAGTTTTCGGTATCAAATATCAAAAGTTTATAATTCCCTACCGGTCTACATGAAAAACCTTCCAATTAATTCGTTTAAAAAACGTCTTTATCGTGTTCTTCAAAATCAGCAAAACTCTCCAACCTAAATAGTGGATGCTGCATCACTAGACGGCTTACCTATTTACTTTTTTACCAGTAGGTATATCTATTTACTTAGTTTTTTTTATTTGTTTTTTATGAGGTTTAGTGCTGTGCGCTATGCCATGCTAATTGCAGAATTTTTAATTTTAAAGTACTTTAGGCATTTTGGGATTGGTATTGTTGTTATTAATTTTTCAAGGTTAGGTGAAAGACCAAGCAATGCACTTGAACTTATATATTGTAGTTTCCCTATCATTATATTATCAGTTTTTGTTGGCATAATAATTTCCTTTTCTTATGTACTTTAATTTTGGGGAAATAAAACACATTATTATTATTATTCAAGTATTTACAATGATATCCAAAATCTACTTGTAAGCTATGTATTTAAAATTACCGTGAATTGCCCGTATATACTACAGCTATTTACGTAAGTATTGAACAGGTTATATACCTTTGGTGCTTAATATAAGAAACATTTTTGACCAAATATTTTGTTCATCTGTTTAGTCTCGGCCATCTTTTGTTTTCTAATTCGTGTGTTGTAGCTATGTTTGATTATTAAAATACAATTATTTATTTTATGTGTATGTTTTAAGACTATCAATAAACATAACTTTACAACAGGCAGTACTGTGATGTGTTTGAACAACCGAAGGCTTGGATATATGTGTGTAGTTTTTTAAATATTATTTTGAGTATGGTTTTCTAGGTAGTATATAATTTTTTAATATGTGTAGTATAGTACCACTCTATTCGATAATTCCGTAACTCAAAAGTGACTCCACCATACCATAATAAAAGATCATCACTTTATCGTTAGGTAGGTATATTATCAAGTATTTCGTAGTGTATTAGCCAGTAGATTTAAATGTGTGTCCCATCTAAGAAAGCAATCAACAGTTTTATACCTATGTATCTAATTGTACTTGGTAATGCAATTAGGTACTTTTCTATACTCGGGTATAAAGAACGAAGATGCAGACCATGAATACGGAGTAGGAATAATTTTACAACCTGAAATTAGAAATCAACTACTAGAGCGGTAACCAATATCAGAGAAGATTATTACTCCAAGAATAAATTTTGAGAACCAGAAAATGATGTTTGTACAATGTTGAGAGGTTGCAGCGGAGGAAGATAAGGAACACTTTTACTTCGTGCTGGACAGAATTCTTGACCAATTGGACAAAGACGATGTATTAATCCTAATGGGGGATTTCAATGCAAAAGTTGGTGTAAACAATGAAGGTCTAGAACATATTATGGGGAAACAAGGAATGGGAATTAGAAGTGAGAATGGCGAACTTCTTACAGAACTATGCGGAAATCACAGCATCGTAATAGGTGGTACATTATTTGCCCACAAACAATGTCACAAAACACCTCCCCCAACCAAAAAGTTAAAAATCAAATAGACCATATTATAATTAATAGAAAATGTATTAACATTCTAATAGATGTTCGTAATAAAAGAGGAGTTGATATCTGTTATATATGATATTTAGATGTTATGAGAATTGTTATATATGACATGATACTTTAGATGGAAGAAGATTGTATGAAATAATAAACTTAGATACAGGGCCGTAGCCAAGGGGAGGCTAGGGGAGGCTCAGCCTCCCCTAACCTTTTTTTAGCCTCCCCTAGCACATTAGTCGCTAATTTAATCTAACTTTTTATTTTTATTTTTTCTAAAATGAATTAACAAAATCGCGCGGGATTGTAGTCTGACGTCACATCTCCACTCCAACAGCTGAGCGACAATTTTATACTTCAATTTTTAATGGTTTTTATGAAAAAAAATACTGGAAATTTTCAAACCAGCTGATAAGGTGTTGCAAGCTCGAGAAACAGGTTTAAAAGATGCATTGGTACTAATAAACAGTTACACAAACTATAAAAGACCTAAGAAACGAAAAATCCTTTAATGACATAATAATCCAAGAAGTCCACAAAACCTATTTTAGTCTAGTTGAAGAAAATCAACCGCCATCACGCCGGCATAAGAAAGAAATACGTTGTTAAAGGAATTTCTCATTACCTAAAGAATTGGTGAAAGGTCATAATATAAAGTCGATCAAAATCCGGTCTGCACCTGAAAACTATTTTATATCAAATTAATTAATAAAAGATTTTCTACTAACGAGGATTTGCTAACAGCTATTTCTTGTGTAGAAGATGAAAATCTGGATCTTCAAAATATACAATTTTTAGAAACTCTAGGAATAACTAACTATACCATGTGCGGAAGAAATTGCTGTCGTGAAAAACTTTTTTAATGCGCAGAAACAAAGAGAGTGGCACATGCAGTGTTGACGTATTTACAGACATTGATCAGCAAAGAATTGCTTTCCCTGATACTTATCAGTTGAGGGCAACTGCACGTACATTTGGTTGCAACCCTGCTTTATGAATCTTCATTTTCTGTGTGGACCCGCATAAACAGAGAACAAAGAACATCCATGCATCATCAGCGAATGGCAAATTTAATTTTGCCAGCTTTTGAGAAAGAGCGCACTGAAGACATTGATATGGATAGACTATTAGTTCAATTCAACAGTTCGAGAAGTAGAAAACTTCAACTGTTTTAAATATTTTATTTCGATTTTTTTATTACGAAAACTGCTCATGAACACGAAATGTTAGATGAAAGATGTTTCAGTTATGAAATTTTAGAAATTTAGTACTGTCATACAAACTCAAAATATCCAATGCGCTGTTTATCTGTCAATTCTAAAATTCACATAAATCTGCTGTAATTTTTACAGTTTTTGTTTCGTAACAACCTGAATAAATATTTTTGAAAAAAGTAAAGTGTGGAAAATATATGTACAAATTATTATGTTGTGTTTTTTTTAAGAAATATAAATATTTTATTGCGGCGTCTTATACTATGGAAATCACTTTCTTATTTCATCAATATTTTTTATTTATAGATCAGAATATACAAATCCCACAAAAGGGTTAAGTAACACAGAAAATTATGCTAGCCTCCTCAACTTTTTGTTTGCCTCCCCTACGTTGTCATACTGGCTACGGCCCTGCTTAGATACATAACATGGTGACAGCTAAAAAAGCGAATTCAAGAAATTAATAAAACGTTCATATTAAACGATAAACAGAATAAGGGAAACATAATTCAAAATATTAAAATGGATCTGAAGCCACCCAAGGAGCTAGAGCTTACTGGAAATGTCAGCGAGAACTGGAAAAAGTGGAAAGCTAGGTTCGTAACCTACATGGTAGCTACGGAGAAACACCAAAAGGATGATGAAGTTAAAATTGCACTGCTACTCAGCATAATGGGAGAAACGGGACAAGACATATTTTCCACATTAGGTATGTCTAAAGCTGAAGCAAAAAATTATAACACAGTTTTGCAGAAATACGATGCCTACTTTGAGCCCATGAAAAATATAGTTTTTGAAAGATTCAAATTCTTCACACGGACGCAGAATCCGGAAGAGAGTATCGACAACTATGTAACGGAGTTGAAAAAATTAGCGGATACCTGCGAATTCAAAAGTGATAAGGACAGCCTCATACGAGACCGAATTGTTCTAGGGGTGCATGATAAAAAGCTGCAGGAAGCACTACTGAGGGAAACTAAACTTGATCTAAAAAAGGCAGTTGAGGTTTGTAAAGCAAGGGAGACCTGCAATCAACATATTAAGATTGTAGCAGAAGGACAAGTCCAAGAAATAAACGCTATAAATCAAAAGCACAGGAAGCACACTGGTGATGTGGCAAAATCACACAAACAAAATATCCCAAAAGGTAAATGCAGTCGCTGTGGTACAGAACATCAACCAAGAAATTGTCCAGCTTGGGGAAGCAAATGTAGGAGATGCGGTGTACCCAATCACTACGCTAAAGTGTGCAAAGCTAAATTTGTACGCGAATTACAGTTTAAAGCAGCCAGCAACAGTGTAACAGCAGAACAAGCCCCAACACAGGAAATTGAGGATGAATCACTCTATCTAAATGCTTTATTTGAAGTAGTAGAGGAAGAGGCAGTTGCAGCAATAACAGAAGGGAAACTTTCATTTAAAGAATACTTGTGGATTAACGGGAAGCAAGCAGAATTCAAGATCGATACAGGATTAGATGTAAACATATTACCCGACACAATTTACAATCAAATAACACCAAGACCACAGTTGAGCGAACCAGACTCAATAATAGCTTCGTACACAGGTCACAAACTTCCTATATTAGGTTATTGCATGTTAGAATGTAAAGCAAAGAAAACAGGGACCGAAGTATTAAAGTTCCATGTGACAACGTCAAAAACAATACCAATAATAGGAGCCAATGCTTGTCTACAATTACAATTAATAGCAAGAACAAATTTCATCTGTGAGAAAGCAGTGGATATAATCCAGCAAAATAAGGATGTATTCAATGGAATAGGAAAATTGAAAACAACTTACAAAATTAAACTAAAGCCAAATGCTGAACCCAAAGTGGCAGCAACTCGTAAGATGCCAATAGCACTTATGCCAAAAGTGAAAGAAGAGTTGGAAAGATTAGAAAAAGCAAGAAGAAGTAACACTGATCCAAATCTGTGTATACTGGAACACAACAACAGTCCAAAAAATAACCTACCTGCACCAGCTGTTTTATTAATGGGTCGACAACTACGATCAACAAATATAATGGCAAAGGAGAATTTGAAACCAAAATTCAAAGTGGAGACAACATTGAAGAAGCTCGAGGCAAACCAAGAAAAATCAAAGGCTTACTACGATCAAACATCTCAAGAAAGAAAGCCATTATTAGTCAATCAACCCGTGTATCTCCAAACGGGAACTAGAGAATGGACACCAGCAAAGGTTATAGGCAGATATAATGATCGCTCCTATGTAGTTCAAACAAACAACAGAGAATATAGAAGAAATCAATCATATTTGAGACCAGTCCATCAGGAAGAGAAAAACAACTTTGAAGAGGCAGAAGGAAGATATGGAAATAGCGAAACAGAAGGTCAGACACAGGCAAGTCCAAAGCAGCAAGTACCAACAGAAGGAAGCCTAAAACAGCAAGAGCGAATTGAAGCACCAGTGACCAGACCCGGAAGAGCAGTTAGAAAACCCCTTCGATACCTGGAATAGGACATTCTAAAGGAAGGGCATGTTATATATGATATTTAGATGTTATGAGAATTGTTATATATGACATGATACTTTAGATGGAAGAAGATTGTATGAAATAATAAACTTAGATACATAACAATATCAACTGCCATCACTATATTATAAGAGCAAAAATTTGCTGTGACCTTATAAAAGTTAAATAAGCAAGAAACCAGCATACAAGAACGTGTTATGATATGGATAAATGAAAAAACACACAAATAAGATTTGCACTAATTAATAGAATACAATAAAAAGCAACAGAAATAAATTATAACCAGACCGTAGAATATGTGTGGCAACAGTACTAAGATTCCAAGATGCCTGTTTAGAAATACATAAAAGTTAAGAATAAACAATATGCAGAATGGATAAGTCAAGACACATGGGA